>NBNE01000215.1:0-31413 GCA_002215365.1 Phytophthora megakarya
ATCTATGTATATGTTGTTGAAGGTACACTAACCTAGAGCGTATCAGCGATGAAACGCTGTACCACGGGCTAGAGAGCGTGACACGCCACGTAGAGTCGGCTATCAAGACATGTCGAAGCGGTACGGCCTGAAAATCGACGGCTGGTCGTTTAACTCGGAGCACTACCTAGCCGTGTTCGCCTGCTATGAAAAGGCGGGGTAGCACAGTATCTGCTGCTGGTTATGGCACCGCTGGTGAACGCCCAGACCGAAGACCACTCAGCCCAGACGGAAGACCACTCAGCGGCGACCCACCTGGCGTTTCTACACGAAATGCTGCTGCGAGACTACAGCAAGGCTGTGGAGGACTGCTTGTTTATAGTGGGTACACTAACCAGCGCCTAGCTAACCTTTTGAGTTTTCCTCTCGTCGGCAGCGCGAGCCACCGCCTGAATCTGGCGGTGCAGAACGTCTTCCGCGAAGTATCTGACGACTTAGACAAAGTCAAGGCGTTGATGGCCAAGCTGAAGAGTTTGAGCCAATCAGCAAAGCTCAGGTATCTGTGGTAAAGTGCTATCGGAATCTCGCGAGAAGAGCAACCTCGGCTGCCAGATCGCGAGAAAGAGACGGACCAGGCGACAGCAATCCCACTCTGGGCCAAGCCTACGTTCAGCATGGTCCACCGCTATTTCTGTCTCCTGGAGTTTATCAAAGACGACGATGAGCTTGCGGACTACCTGCCAGGTCCAACCGCCAACCGTCGCCTCCGCAAGGTTCTAGAGGACCTGTCCAAGGTCGAGTCCGTCAGCAAGGAGCTGCAGTCGTCCTCGGTGTCCCTCCTTGACGCACGCGTGTACTTCGATGGCCTGCTCGAATCGCTGCCTGTGCTGTCCTCGCACATTGGTAAGAATGCTAATTTTTATGCTATCAATATGCGCTAATATGTTTTCTATGTAGGTGCTCGAGCGGCGATTGTTCACTCTCCTCACTTTGAGGCTGTGTGTGTGAAAGTGCTGGGGCGACTTGACAAGAGCCGAGAAAGCATCTCTGAGCCGCATTGCTATCCAGCGTGATGATCCTCGCGCTGCGGAGGATGGGACAGCGGAAGATGCTGATAGCTCCTTCGTGGAGTAAGTCAAGAAGCGGTGTAAGCTGGCAACCAGCGGCGCAAACAAGTACGCGCTCATTTCCGTGATTCCGCCAACATCTAACATTGTTGAGCGTTTTTTAGCCTTGCCAAGGCCACCGTGGGCACGCAGCGCCAAGCGCTGAACCCTATCACGCTTGAAATACTTTAGTTTTTGCGCGTGAACGGCAGCTACTGGAACGCTCAGGTGGTCAACGAGTGCACGTGAGCCGGGATGGAGTTCATTATTGCAGACCTTAGAAAACGTATTGCAATAATTTACGTTGTTTCTTTCGCTTACTCGACTGATAATTCATTTTGCTTTATGCTTCTCATTTGTGAACAATGCCGTATTCGGGAGTCGCAACTTGCGACGCAATGTCTGATTCCCATACCATTTAGGGATCTGATGCTGCATCTTCTTGGGCGAATAATGAGGCGGTGGCGGCGTGTGGAACGAGCCGAAAGCCTCGTAGTGCTGGAAGAGGAAGAAGTACCGAACATTCGAGACGTTAACTTGAAACGGGGATTCTGAAGCTTGTTGGTGGATTTCAAAAAAGTGGAGTGGCTTATGCTAGAGAGGGAAGACTGGAGAAGACGTTGAGGTGGTCGGACAGAGGATTAAAAACAAAGAGAGGCGAAGAATGCGGCACATACGTAGTGCATGGCTCCGTTGCAAGGGCCACCTCTCGCATTTTAAGTGACGTATACATTTATTAATAATTGCTGAAGTAATTTCGATTACTTATCATAAATAGCATAACTAATTACAGTACAGGAACCGCTGTCACTTCAGATACTCAAAATGATATGTTTATTCGGGGTATTAAATATGTAAGGCATTTCGGGACAAGAAAGGTAGTCAATGCCAGTATGGTAAGTATTTATCAGTGAATACAATCGGTAGCTGAAGGGCACCGGATTTTTACAGTTATCACTATATCATTGGCAGTTTGATTATGCCGTTGGTTTATTGAGGTACTGTCTTCATAATGATGAAGTTCATTTGCATGGGTTCGTTCGTAATTCGTTTGACGCCTTCGCAAACGTTTGCGAAATACAGTGCGGATTAAAACGAAATACTTCAGAAACTACAGGAGTTACGCAAGCTTGATTTAAAAGGGCTCAAGCTGGGGGTAGAACCTTACCTCAGACTAGAATCACATGGATTTCTTTTCCTAAAAGCTGACTGTTCCGGTACTAAGTCAATATGTTAACATCCATAAGACACTAAACTTGAATACATGTAATAGAAATACATAGTAATACGTAATAAAGGTTTCTCGGTTAACCGATTTAAAATGTTCACGGCTGACCGAATAGATAGGGACGGCTATTCCGGCTGTCCGTAACTACCCGTAGCATTTTTCGGATATCAACGGTTGGCCGGCGATGGAGCCACGAGGAAAGTCGGATGGCCGAATCCGTTCGCGATCACGGCCAAAGATTATCCGTAGGCCACGGATAGCCATTTGCGACTCCAACAATTATTTAGCCTACTCCCATTTCCAGCATCAAATGAAAGTACTTATGCACGACCGTCTAAGTCATCCAGTTGTTTTCTGTCCTATAAAAACATATCTATTTTATCTGTGTGAACATTCGCATTTATGTGTGCAATGCACCACTAACGGCGTCCTACATAAGAAAGATCGTGGGGCGGTCATTCAATAAGTCTACAGCAACCTCATCGACACGTATCCCTGCCCCTTCAACCCGCATTAAAATTCAAGACATTTCTCTGCGGCATCAGTTAAGCCTCAGATGTACAAGCACTGGTGCGTGTGTGGATTACTTACCAAACCTCACCGGATTTGTACATGGGACTAATAGCTTCGCTACTTTTGCGTAAACCGCTGCAAGCTTGGCACAGCCTTAAGCCTGTACGGAAGCGATTCCACACTACACCATGTACTTTGCACAACTATCCTCAACCCTGTCAATATGGATCTTGGTCACTTGCAATGTTTTGATCTACTAGTTGTTGGAGAATGGCGACACGATTGATGATAACGGCGACTTCTGCAAAGCTGGTACAGTATATGCTGACAAATTGTCAGTGACAATGTGGAACAGGCGATCCCAACTCCCAGAATCTGGGCCAGATGGGGTGAGAATGATAGGCAACGCATGCGAAAGTCCAAGGAGCAACCGGGGATCTGCAATGGCATGGGTGCCGGTAGCCTACCGGCGGTAGGTGCATGCAGGACAAGGTGCGCTACAGAATCATGTATTATTAATACGGGAAATACCTGTACCATTACAGTAGTGCGCGTCCGATCCGTTTCGACGACCAAGAGACGGAGGTTTCGCATCCGATAACCACTTTCTGAGGAGCATCTGAGGATGCTCACCTGCAAAAGCGCAATACGTGTCGTGTCTTTGAGCGTGCGATCGCGATGTTGCTCACTTTGCTCACGGCCGGAGCGAGCTTAGCGCTTTGAAGCGTAAGCTGTATACTGTATGGAGCGCTGTAGCCACCTCGCCGTGCTTACGATCACGGCCATTGCCCAACCAAGTTGATGACGAGACGGCAGTTTGCCGTTTTATGGCCGATCACCAGATTTGCGATGATGTGAGCACGCGGGTTGTGGTTCACAAGCACAGGGCTAATATAACTTCGTCACCCTTGATAACTGGCTGAGCTCGCTGAGTAGAGCTGTGCTGTAACGGCGAGATAAATGTGTCTGCAGTGGTCTACCGTTACGCACCAACGTGACGGAAGGTCTATTTGCACACACCGAAGTTGTCTCCATCATCAAGTTTCTGTGGCACTGTGATTATGTGGAGTGCTTACTTGGGCAGGCCTGCCGCGTAAACTCGCTGGCTGGTTGACCAACTCTGGCCAATTTCACATTTTCTGTGGCTGGTCAACCAATCGCTGATTATTCCTTACTGGATCTATTTTTGATTGTTCGGATAGACCAATCAGACGTCGACTTTCTTACCTTACCGCCCCTTCTCTTCCCAGGTTTAGGCCAAGGACATACGCAGCCACTGTTTCGTGGTTTCGCTGCGCCGACGTCTACATCGGCTTCGCATTCCTAAAAAAGCGAGCTAAACGACAGGTCAATCTGGTGAGATGACTCCCGTCTCGCTGCCTTCGCTGCGCTTCGAGGCCGTTGGACCGCTGGGTCTGCGTGCTCCCCGTCTCCCGCAGCTCCAGACCAAGACGCTCTCGAGCGACGTGCTGCCCACGCTCAAGCGCCTGCGTACCGACAGTCCCGAGGCGCGCGAGCCCGAGTTGGCGTGGCGCTCGTCGCTCACGCCCGACCAAGCGGCGGCGCTGGCGATCGCCCGGAGAGAAACAGGATACGCCACCAGCAAACTGCGCGCGTGGCCGTCTCCGCCCATTGGAGCGACAGCCGTGAGCACGGAGGACTGGAAGAAGGCACGACGGAAAGAGCAGTGCCGCATCAACCAAGCCAACTACAGGAAACGCAAGCGCCAGTACGAGCAGAAGATTGTGGGCTGCGCGTGGCCGTCTCCGCCCATTGGAGCGACTGCCGTGAGCACGGAGGACTGGAAGAAGGCGCGACGGAAAGAGCAGTGCCGCATCAACCAGGCCAACTACAGGAAACGCAAGCGCCAGTACGAGCAGAAGATTGTGGGCGAGATCAAAGGGCTGGAACAGGACATCGAGCTGCTGGAGACGCATCGAGCTGCTTCTGTCCATGGCGGACGACAGAACCCCATCAAAGCAGTGGGCGACTTCTACTACGCGGTGGGCGTCGAAGGAGAGCAGAGACCGGATGTGCAGAACTTCCGCTTGGCAGACGGCGGCTCCCCCGCGCTGCAAAGTCTCTTTGATCTCCAGAGAGAAGAGTTCGACTCGGTCGAGTCCTTGAAGCTCCACTGGCTCTGGTACCGCGAGCAGTTCCGTGTCTTCCAATTGTCCATCACCTCATGCGAGCGAATGGAGGCGGCGGACCACGTGATCATCAAAATCACAGGCCAGATCCAGCTCGACATTTACTATGATGTGCAGCAGCGCGGAGGAGAGAGCCAAGGATACGGCACCATTACGTGCCCCATTACGCAGCAATACGAGTTCGAGACGGACGAGCAAGTGATCACCCGCGTCACCTCCGAGGTGGACCTCGTCAGCGGCGTCGCAGCCGCTCAGGACCAGAGCGCTCCAGACTGCACACTCAGCGTTCTGCGGTGCCTCTCCGAAGGCTTCTCCATGTCGAATCGTTACCCTAACAATTAAGCGTCCAGTGACGCACTCAACAATACCATCGTACAGTACAGCACTACTCACAATCTTCTTGGTTGATGTTTGCACGTCAACATACCAGGGTTGTTGTGTACATGTACCTACATGCACCGAAAGAAGAAGATACAAGCACAAGAGCCTCTATTGCTTGTAGAGGTACACCACCAAGGCATTCATTGCTCGTGGTGTGGTTGATGGTAGTCAAAGCGTTACCCGATGATAGCGGCTCGCCAAAACCATTGACTTCCTTACCAAATCGTGAGCAATGCAAATCATCGCGATCTAAAAATTTGGCCAGCAACAAAATATTCCTAGGTGAGTACGATCGCCTCTATCCTCATCATGACAATGCGCAGACGTGTCTCAACCTGGGCTGGACCCCGGGACCGTCGCGCTATCTGGTCTCAAAGGATATCATGACTGTCGGGTTGATACTTAGTTGAAGGATAAGTGGCCAAGTGTTCCTGCAACCATAACATAACCGCGACAAGGTTACAGTACTATAAGCAGCTTAGGGTTGCTTTACGAAAAATACGAAAACTATAACTTCGCGAAAGTTCGCAAAGCTTATACCGGAATATTATGAAAGGGTAATTCTGGTAATTACGAGTTACGACAGCCGCTCATTCCAGAACGCGTGGCGATCGGCGAGCAGGAGGCGCTCTTCGACAAGGTAATCTTACTAGGGATAGCTGTTGTTGAGGGACTATAACTAGGCATACTGTGTGTAGCAAAGCGACCCAGACGCCGGAGCTCGTCTATTGTGGACTATCGTTTCGTGACACTTGGACTGGAAAAGGACGATGCTAGCGACCTAGACTTCGTTCCAGACATGGAGGAAGCGGAAGAGGAGGCCGAGGAGGAAGAGGAGACCGAGGCGGAGGAGGAAGACGTGGACAACAGTGTGTGGCCGGCAACTAGAGCAGACACTCCGTACGAGGCTGACGGCTTCGGGTTAGCTGTTGGTGTGATTGGGGGTGAATCTAGTAGTTCACTCGAAGTGGGTGACGCTGTGAATGCTAGTACACGTGGGTGATAGCTCCCCCAAAAGCGCTCGAAGGACGAAAAACTCTTTACACGACCGTAACAGTACACAACAGAGTCCCACCGCTATATGTGCATCGGTTTCGAAAGCGGGAAACCTTCAATAGTACGCTGAAGGAATACCAAAAAAGAAACAGCGTGCTTTTTCGTATTCGCAGTTCGATAAAGACGGCAAGGCACAACCAGTACGTATTTGGTAAAGATGACTATGGTATGAAGCAGAGCACTCATGTTTTGTGTTTATATGTATGAAAAAATAGTAAAACCAATGACGAGATTCCAGAGGACCAATTCGAGTGGACTCAAAGGATATTTAGATGTACACATGGAATTCTTCAAAAGTTCCGTTCCACTGGTAGGCGCAGTCGTACCGTGCGCTACACCGGATGTAATGCACGTTTTACTGCTTCTGTGGTGAAGACTTTAAAAATGAGGATTCAAGATTGTCGTAGACAATGAAGTAATGCAGAGGAGTTGTACATATGAATTGTACGCATCGTACTTACGACTCGTACTTACATTATAGTTCATTAGTTTTGCTAACACAAGCCTCCAACATCACCGAAAATGAAACTGGTTCTTAGTCTCCTCGAGTCGACATGTCACCACCCATTGCAGCCACAAGTTCATATCCGAGCTCTTCCTGTTCCTCCAGCATTTCTCGCAGCTGAACTTGAGCACGCAGAGCATTTACGAGCACCCTGTTGGTTGAGCGGAGCCGCACTTTCATCTGATAGATGTTGTTGGTTGAGCGGAGCCGCACTTTCATCTGATAGATGTTGTTGGTTGAGCGGAGCCGCACTTTCATCTGATAGATGTCCTGCAGTCGAGAGCGGATCAACCTGTACGCAATGTCCTTCTTGCTCATGAGGTGGTCTAGATGCAGGACTGCTCTCTCCTGTCGCGATCTCCTGTCGCGCTCTCCTGGTGATCTTCTCGGGGGCGTTTTGGAAGTATCAGTCGTTGGACAAGTCCTCTAACCTGATATTCATCCTTCCTCTAACCTGACATTCATCCTTCCCTCGTGCCGGTAAACCCAGATATTTGCGCTAGTGAAGCCCGCTGCCGTAATAAAAAATAAATTACCGCGGTTCGAGGTCGCCGAAGGTTGCTATAGCAGGTATGGTTGCCGTAAATACTGTAGTCCGATCGTTGTTATGGTCGCATGCGATAAGTGAAGCACACGAGGTGTAAAACTTGGCAGTAAGATCGACTTTGGGATTGTGAAGCTGAGCGTTTGCAGCACTAAAAGCACGAAGTCGGTACTACAACCATAACAAAAACCGGTCGCAGGTTGTTTTAGGGCGTTATGGTTGCTTTTACGGTAATGTAAAACTTCGTGAACCCGAAGAATCTATTCATGTTACGTGAAACTTCGGAATAATTTACCGCTCACTTAAGTGCGAACCAGATACGTACCGTAACTTAATTTTAGGTACGACGCACAACCGCCTTTCATTTTCATTTCCTGAAACCGACGCAGGTCGCAACAAGGCAAGCGTGGAGCCAGGGGGATTGATAGAAGCGTTTTGAGTGACTGTTGCGGTGGTAACATGTCTGAAGGGGGACAGGAGGTACGCCGTTAGTGTACTTGCGGGTGATAGCTGGTAGACAATGAAAGTTAACGTTATATCGTAATATGTAGTGCAACGGCGTAAACGCCGAGGTATTTCCGACGTGGATTATCGATTCGTGATGCTTGGGATGGAGAAGGATGATGAGAACGAGAAGACTTCGAACAGGACGATGACTTTGGTGCACAGTGGGAATGGGGAGAGGAGTCTGGAGCTGATGAAGAAGAAAAGAGGGACGAGGGTGAAGAGGAAGGAGACGAACAGGAAGAAGAGACAGAGGAAGAAGGAAGCGAATATGAAGAAGAATGGCCAAGGAATTTCACAATGAATGAGCAATTAGAAGACGCGACTCATCTCAGCAGCACAGGTGACTTTTCTGATGATTTCGAGCTCGTGGATGAAGGCGAGAATATTGATGCAGGTGATTTGGATTCAGGTATGGTTGACGGCGGCGAAGTGGATGATGCGATGAATGAAAGTGATTCTTCATTGGAGGGTGGTGCTGTTGTGGCTCGCGAAAATAACTTTAAGAAAGGCGGGTGCGCCATAGCGCCCTGCCATCACCAGAATCGAAGAAACGAGCAAAGCGGGCTGACTATCCCAGTGATTCTTGCTCGGATGAAGACGTGAATGGATCAGCTGGGAATTATATACCCCGTGACAGAAAAAGCAGCACTAAAGCGGAGAAAAGAGCATTAAAAGGCTCATGTTTGGGTGCATAACATTGTTCCTCCTTTTCCAGCTAAGCAGATTCGATCGTGGAAGGAGTTTGACAAGAAATTTAAGATATATAAGAAACAGAACAATCTGCTTTTTTCACATTCGTTCTTCCGAGTCAACGGCGAGCCACAATGCGTACGTAGGATTGAATTTATTATTATGAGTTGCTCAAATCCTAATAACGTTATGTTTGCTTTTGGTCTTATGGTTGCTTTAGCTCATACGTCCACCTAATTTCCGAAGAAGAGTTTAAGTGGGCCCATAAGGTATATCGATGCACTCATGGCGTCTTTCAGAAGTCTCGTGCAAATGGTCAACGCAATCGGGGAGTACGTTACACCGGTTGTCGTGCTCGTTTCACTCCCCATGTAGTGCAGATGACAGGAGGGACATTCAAAATTATACTACGAAACGAGGTATGTGAAATGCAGTTTTTCCTATGAAAATGTGACAATATCGTGACAACACTTGTGTGTATTCTGTACAGTGCCACACACACAATCATGAAACTACAAAACGACTAGCGTCGGTGTACATGACCTTCCCCTCGACGACAGAGGACGGGAGGAGGTTGCTCTTCTTGCAGATGCTAAAGTGTCGTCAAAATACATTACCAGCTTTCTGCGAGAGAGAACAGATGAGGACGGTTATGTTTTTCAATATGATGTGAGTGGCGATGACTGACTGTGTGTGTTTGGTAGGTTGCTCAGTATCAGTGCAGCAGACACGCAATCTCATTAGAGATAATATCGGGAACGAATCCGGAGAGGAGCGTTGCAAAACAATATTGCATGAACTATTTCAACTAGATGACTGTGACGTACTAGTCATGCAACATGAACTAGATATTACATACGAAATAATATTGAAGACGGGGTTGCAGAAGAACATGTTCCAGCAATGGGATGAAACCATTGCAATGGACTTTACCCATGGGATTAACAACCTTGGATATCATTTGGGTAGGTGTATTACACGATTGGTACAGCAACCTTATTTCTTAAAGCGACCCTATACCGTAACAACTTGTTTCGTACGTAGGAAACCTCGTCGTGACTACGGCGACTGGGAGAGATTTCCTGTCTTCGATTTTTTGTGCTTAAATCAGCTGCCAACTACGATTGATACGATTCTCAACGCCTTTAAGGTGATGAATACTACGTGGGTATCCATCGCATCCGTCGTGATAGATAAGGACTTCGTTGAGTGGCGATCTATTGAAAAAGCCTTCCCGGACACACAAGTCCTACTATGTCAATTTCACCTGATATCCTACTGGAAGAAATTGATGAAACGAACACAATTCAGATTGACTGAAGGACGGAGTGAGCAGCTACTTAAACACTTAACCAATCTTACATACAGATACTAGTCATATTGTATGGATGAGGAATCTAAATCTAACACTGATCTTGTATTGTGTACAGTTTGACCGAGTGTGGGTACGAAATTTCTCGCAAGTCACTGGAGACGTATTGCAAACGGATTAAAAGAACCCCGATTTTTGACTACTTCATGAAAAACTGGCATTCGTGCTGAGAAATGTGGGCAAATTTCAAACGGGGAGAACATTTCACTGCAGGTAATACCACGTCGACTCGCGTTGAGTCTAATTTGGAATCAGGTTAAAATACTGCTTGGCCGCAAAACCCGGATCGACAAAACGGTCTTGGGACTGTTTCTGCACCAGATAAATGTCGCTCAACAGGTTATGCACACAGTTACAAAGTGTGTACCAACTTCTGTTCCTGTGGTTTCGGTACCGTCGTTCTTACGTGGAGTTGCAGCTCAATTACGTCCTGCAATGTTCAAGAAAGTTAAACGTGAATGGGAGCGATACGTTGTGTTACTGAAGGACGCTACATGTAATCGAAGAATCAATACGATGTCGGAATGGGAAGTTCATTGCTCGACAGGAACAGACCTATGTCACGGCTTAGAGTGGACATGCTCGTGTATGTTCTATAAGACATATCACTTACCATGTAGACACATTATATTGATGGCACGTGCTGGTAAACGGTTTCTGGCCCTTCCGGCTTCTGCAGTGCCACCACGCTGGTCTGTACAACACGCGTGGAGAATCCTGGATGATCTTGAGAGCACGATCGAGTCCTTAACGCAAATGATCCAGCGTTTGGCACTAAAGTGACCGAAAGCGTAAGGGTTACCGAAAGGCTATAGTGCTGAACACCAAGAACAGAGTGCCAGTGGAACTTCTCCAGCAAAACCGGAAAAACAAGTGGTATACATAAGACTACGGAGAGGCGAGCAGGCTAATCATGTGGTCTTGTCCTCCTCCGAAAAATATGTTTTTGATAAAGCAATGATCGAACCATTATTGGAACACTTATCGGGGCTACCTAGCACGGAATTTTATAGCGAATTAAGAGCATGGAAGGAGATGATTGAAACGGGGCTTAGCAGCGTTCGAAGCAGTGATCCAGTTAACTTGGCATCCGATGATGATGATGATGAAGATTACGATGATGAAGTGGAAACGTTTCGTGACCCTGCTGATGGAATTGCTACTTTGAAGTTGATACAATCAATGGAAGGAGTTGAAATGAACACCATGTACCTAAACGAAGTGTCACCGGACTCGATTTTGTCAAAAGCAACCATACCAGAACCAAAGCCAGCCGTACCAGAAGCAACCATACCTGTAGCACAACCCAAATTTGAATCCGGCCAGGACGATCAATTTCAAGAGGAACCTGCGAAGAACGACGCAGCTAAAATCATGAAGATGAAACAAATGAGGCAGGTCGATATCATCAACATGCCAAAGCTACCCAGTAGGACAAACAAACGCACTACACTCACTCAAAAATACCATCATATGTGCGATATTCTACGGTGAAGTACCCAAGCGATATGACCGCGAACGTGCACCAAGTGACTAAAGGGGTCGGTTTATGCCAGATTTGAAGTTCGTCAAGGAAATTCTTGATGCATATCCATTGATAATGGATGAGCCATATCTGAGAGGGAGGGTATTGAATTGTGAGTGGAAGACTATCAAGCTTGCAGGCTATCGATATAACTTTATCGTACCTCACGATCTCGTGGGGTCACTTCAAGCAACTTTCACCGCACACCCAAACGATACAGTGCGTCTAAGCAAACAGGAAAAAAACAAGGCTGGATACGTGAAATGGTAATCTCGATAGATCCCAAGCTTCGGCCAATGTCCAGGTAAGCTCGTAGTTGAACTGCAATCACTACCACAATCACTGCAACAGTATGGCTACCCTGCGGCAAATATGGTCGCCATAAGGTTGCAATTTCGTTTTCAACATTGACTAACCCGTATGTGAAACAGGGAGTTTGTTTACTCTATGGTAGGGTTTAGTACCGCAAACCGGAATGCTAAGAACTGGATTGAAGACATGAAGTGGCTAGAACAAGACTGGACAAAGGTGAAAGTGTCGTTTGTCGGCTTATTTGATCGCGAAGTTGGTACTTTTGGACACAAGCGAGTTGGCTCCGCCGCAAAACGGCGCAGCACTCGACGTCCGGAAATACATTACTGGCATGTGGCGATATTTGCATCACTTAGCCCGCTCATATGATAAAAGATAGGACTAATTTCTGCTGTCTTGCGTGGGACCAATATTGATAATTACCAAATTTTACCGGGTATGAGTAGTAAGGCAGATTCTTTATACTTCGATAATGGCGAAGAATTGCTGTCCTACATTGTCTATGGGGGCAGACAATGACGAAAAAACTACAGCGACACACATGTCCGGCGGAACGATTTGTACGTTTTATTATGTGACCTAGAGATAGCCATTTAAAATCGTTTCTTATGCCTAGTTCTTCTATTACATATACATTTATGAACTTCTCAAGGGTTTCTATGTATTTTTGCGGTTTGTCGTGTATTTTATGTTATATACCATGTACATGATCCTGACAGATATATCCACCATTTACTATTGGAGATGTCATCCAATCTTGCCGTAATTTTTCGTCGTTGTCTGTTTAGCAGCTCCAAAAGTGAATCTAAAAGCATGTCAGTTTTCGGATTTGTCCTAGCTGTTAGGACAAAATACCCGTCTGACTTAAGTTGAGTATTGGGAATTTCCTCAGTAAGTTTTGGCGCTTCGGATAGCATATAGAAAGATAAAACTCGCCCTATACAATTTTCTCGTCGCAGTTGTCCTCCGAAAGTCTGGTAGGACAAAAACGAATTGTGTAAATCACACCTAACGGCGTTTTGGTCCTTTCTCCAAGGACAAATTTAAGTGAGGTTAGCCGTATTGATGGACAGACAGTAAATCTATAATGGATAGTTAACTAAAATTAAAAATTAAAATTAAACTTACTATTGGTAGTATTGGGTGCACACACATACACTCACAGTGTCCTTTTGTCTCGTTCAACGCATATCTCGTTTTTATGTAGCCTAAGAGTTTAAAATGGAGTTTCGAAGCTGATGAACTTGTCATCTACGTTTAATTTTACCTTCTTGTATAGTAAATCCTCACTGAAACTAATCTTAATGACGCCACTCGCAAAAACTTATTAATTTAAAAAAAGCCTGTCCTAATTAGGTCATTTTAATACTTCTTCAGTGTCGTTTTAGACTTTTTAGTTATTTACTGTTGAATGTTATAGTGTGGTGTACACAGATTTGTTTGGAATGTGTGGTGCACACACTGCGACGTTTTTTTTGCCCGCGGTTCCTGAACTTTACTGATTTGAATCAATTTTTCCAGCTAATCAAAAGTTCGCCTCATCGTGACTACACACACGCACACACACAGACAACGAATTTACTATATATATATATATATGGACAAGAATGTGTACTATTGCGTCATCACGAACTGGTAAGCCAGATTACTCCAAAGGTTCGAACAGCGTGCTTGCGTACCAGTTTCCGGCTCAACGCACACCGGATACCTGTCTATTAGGAACAAATGGAGGGGCATTTGTGCCGTCGAAAGTTCTTGAATGATTCAGTAATTTCGAGCTGTGTGGATTTTATCGCGGATGAAGCCAAAAATTGCCTTACCATAAGCTCACTCGTCAGGGATATTGAATGACCGACCAAAGCACCTTCTCGAAGCTTCTACGACATCGACCACGTTATTATGCCAGTGAATCTCAACCGAAACCACTGGGGGATTATTATACTGATGCTCAAGCACACTAACGATAACGATTGTCGTGCGCATGCGTACCTTTATATGCCACTAGTCGATGATCAGTATCACGACAAATTGGAGACTCTATATGAGGAGGACTTCATGAATTACATCATGATGTGGCATCAAACTTGTACAACAGGCAGGGGCTCTTTGATATTTTCATATGAGTGGCTACTTACACCTCAACAGCCCGACTGGAAAACATGTGGGGTATTTATTGCTCAAGCATATAGTATTCATCACGACAACGCGTTTCAGCATCAAGGCGTAACTGAGGAGGACATGGCCGTCATGCGACTCAGGTTCATGTGGATCCTTCCTGTTAGATCTAGAGAAATGATCATAGACTCTAAGGAAGAGATTAAGGCTTGAGAAATTCACAAGAGACTATGCGAAAGCTTAGCAGGAGGAAAGGAGGTTCCGTGGTAATCTCATTCCAATAGTACATTTATGCATGATTCCAACATAACCTCAAACGAGAAACCTTCGTTGCTTTCGTTGCCCTAGTTTGCCTGCTGTCCGTGGCGCTGTAGAACCAGATTGACTGCCGCAGAAAGCTGGTACCCCTGCTGCCACTCTTCAATTAAATCTTCCAGCTTCGCTTGGGTCTGAGAAAGTTGTTTAAACGTCATGTGGATAGCATCTATCTTTTCCTTCATCAACTCCAAGTCTCGGAGCCGAGCGTTTAAGAGTTCGCGCGCAATAGCAGCCCTGTCCATCGGGGACGACATGGAGGCACGTCCAAGAAGATGCCGCACTGCGTCCAAGAAAACCCTGTAGTCCGTCCAACGAATCTCTCCACACGACGCTCGGCTCGACGACTTGCGCTGGCAGATTCTGGTGTGAGGCCAAAATCGATAGCAGACTCCAAACCGAATATTCTGGTTATGATTTCATTAAATTTGCTCTTGGTCGTTACCGCTCCGAAATAAAAACATTAATTACCGCGGCTGCGCAGAACCGTATCTTTTAAGGTTGCTTTGCGGTCTTTTAAGGTTGCTGAAAGGGTTGCTCTAAGCAAATGGTTGCTATAATTTCCGTCGTCTAATCGTATTGTGGTTGCACCAACGCCATTCCTAAAAGCACCGTGAGGTTCTAACCACACCGTAGGAATCACCATCTATCCTTCACTTCCGTGATACACACGCCAATATACTACCTACTAAGTATTCAATAGTAACTAGAGAGAGAGACTTATCTATTATCCTGTTACCGCCTAATAAGTCTTGAGCCTCTTCACTAACTCTGGGTCTTCCAAACCTTTTGTCAGTGGGGGCTGTTCCACATGTGATGGCGTCTCTC
This sequence comes from Phytophthora megakarya, assembly GCA_002215365.1. Classification (NCBI taxonomy): domain Eukaryota; phylum Oomycota; class Peronosporomycetes; order Peronosporales; family Peronosporaceae; genus Phytophthora; species Phytophthora megakarya. The sequence goes on from NBNE01000215.1 coordinate 15,127, forward strand.
TTGGTTGGTTGAGGAGGATTTCTGTTCCCAACCATAACCTTGTTCCTTTCACTCTGGTAGCTGGTGCACCGCGTTCTCTTTTTGGTAAAGCTCTGACTTGCCTCATACTTGCGTTTCAAACCTCCGTAACAGCTTTCTCTTCGGTGAACTCTTCCTTCTCGAAAATGATCCGATACCTCTGCTTCCAAAAGCTAGCCATGCACGCGCTGCATACAATTCGCCAGATCTTTGTCCACATTGCTATCATTTCCATATCTATGTCTGGTTCATATGTCATCAACAGTCGTTGCATGTCGTACGGAATGCTTGGGGCCTTGCGGCTGATACAATAATCCAGGTATTTATCCACTGAACCGGCATTTTGCTTCTCTCCCGTCCATTTCCCAATGAATGTTTACCAACACGCTTGAGCTATCTGGCAGCTCCAGAATATGTGTTCCATCGTTTCGTTTACACCGTGGTACTTCTCCGTTCTCTTGCAGCTATTGTCCAGTTATCTCTCTTCGTGAAAGAGATTAAGCTGACCTGTAGCGATTCTGTACGCTACCCAGACTTGGTAGTCCGTCAGCTCTGACTTGTGAGCCCATAACTCTGTTGGGGTCTGTTGCATCGCAATTTCCAGCGAGTGGCTTGCCTCCGGCTTCTTCTTCAGGGTGCGAATGGGCCCCGTGAGGCCTTTACCTGCTTCTTTGAATCGCTTGAAGGGTTGTTTCTTGAGAGCTAACACTACTCCTGCAGTTCCCACTGTACCAGGCTCCCTCCATGGAAATGAGGGCAGATCTGGGAGTGCCCGGAATACCAATTCTTAGTCATCGCTCCGCGTCTGTGTCCTCTCTCTTGCTGCTCTTGTTCTGGTTCCTTCTCCTACAGATACAAGATTCCAATAGATGCCGTTATTTTCCATTTGGAGAAACAGTTCTGTGGTGAAGTGGATTCCGGAAAATTGCAGACAGGAAGTTACCGAGTCAAGTGGAGTGACAGATAACCCCGGACCTACGGTAATTACCGTGGATCCAGATCTGAGAAGGTATGATGGACTCAGGTCAACTGATTCGAGGATAATTGGACCAATCTGGATGGACCAAATTATAGGCACCTGATTTGGGTATGATTATACCTGATCCAGACATGATTACTCAGGACCAATCAGGGTCAAGTAAACAAGGTATGTAATCAGGGGCATACATCAAGATCCGAAGATAAGCGGCTACTGGGAGGGAAGGTAGATGGATCCACGTAGTAGAGGATAGGATAAATCAGGATCAAAGGCTTATGAATAACAGAGAATCGAATTTGCATCATTGAGCACAAGTGGCTGGTTTCTTTATTTGATCCACATTTAATGCATTACGAACACCTTGGATCAAGACATATATTGGCTATACAAGGCGATCTCGTATTAGGAATATTGTATTTAGTGTAGTTTGGATAGCTGGATAATTTTTTGGCCAGATCCAACTACCTAGTACTTATTCTATACGTGCAAGCTCCGGAACCACGGCATTTAGTGCTTGCCTGTGTGATCCATCGATCTCTCAACTCCCTACAAGATCCAGTCATAGGAGATAGCAAGCAACTCAAAGGGATCGCAAGATCAACTTACACCAACACGTACGAAGACATTTTATTTTAAGTACTACCAGATATCTGCAATTCACATGCTGTGTACAAGATGTCGATAAGACTGTTATTATAGATGGTTACATATTGCAATACTTTGGACGTAGCACAGCAAATAAAAGAAGGAAGGGAATTAAAGACCAGTGTTGCCTGGTTAGTAAATAGAGGTGTTATACATACTCTAGTATAGTGACAACCATACAATGCCAAGACCAGATGTAGAAAGACTTTTTAATAAATTGTGTCACCAGAGCACATGTGAAGCAATATAATCGAGGACAGGTTGATTGAGTTAGTGGTAGACATGGTTTAGGTTACATGTACAGTATTTAGGTTTTTAGGAAATGCATTCTAACCGTTAGCACGATGGAGTATGAAACATTCTACAACAGTAACTGGTATGTATCAGATTTGGGAAATGCTAAAGCCCCGTGACAGTACCCATGAATTGGTACTTACGATTTGACGCAGTCTGTAGCGCGAGCCTGAGCTCACCTAGTACATCGAAGTACTATAGCCCCGCGACAATCAACTATCACGATACTCAGGTAGCAGAAGTACTCGAGCTCCGAGACCAATAACTATTACGTCTCACATTTTGTGTTTTACTCGAAATTTCCGGCAAATCACAGGAAGGCATCACACACCACAAAAAAGGCCAGCACATCGTTAAGTGTGCCTAGAATGTTCGACTACGCGGTCTTCAACCAAAGATTCTCGAATCACTGAGCACCGAATGGAGTAGGTAGGAGTCACTCAATACTGACTGGGTCGCCACATCACAAAATGCCTCCGTCATTTTCTAATTCGCTGCGTACCTCATCCTTCGCTATGGTATTCCCCCAATCTCACCGAAGTCAGGCCACAAACAAGCCACTATCCGCTACCCAAGTTGCCCACGGCGTGTCTGTTTTGAGTCAACTTGATGCGGACCGTCAAGCGCAACGTGAAAGTATGTCTTCTGTGGTCATTGCCCATTCCAACGATGAAATCGACTCGCCATCCCCGGTATACCATTCATTCCTCAGTGAGGGTGCCGCTAACACTACTACAATGACCAACTTCGCTCCCATTGAGTTTGAGCGCCTTTCGAGCTATCTCAGGAATCATCTAAGAGACAACTGGAATGTGGGCCGTGACCGTAAGTGTGCCCAGCGCCCCATGGACGTGCTGTACATGTTCCTCACAACCCTGAAGCACTGCGGCAAGTGGGATGTTGTGTCTGGCGTATTCAAGATTAAACCTTCCACATTTCAAAAGACGATGCTGTCCTTCGCTACAGTGCTATCCCCTTACTTATACGAGAGGTTTGGGATGTCCGCAGCAGACAAGTTCACGATGGAGGCGTTGGTTCTGGGGGGAAATGCCTTTCGCAATTATCCCAGTGCTCGATACGCCACGGATGTGACGTTCCAGCACACCAAAATGCCTAGTGGCCAAATGAAGGAGCGCAGTGCGTATTATAGTGCCAAGCACCATCTGCATGGATATAAGTATCTTTCCTGCCAAATGGGCTTGCGATAAGCTGCACCGATCATTACCCTGGCAGTGAAGCGGATATTGAGATGTTCAGCAAGAACCACGAATTTCATCTCCACCATCTTCTCAAATCTGAGAGCGAGAAGGAGCTTAATGACGAAGGACTTTTAGGCGATAAGTATCCAGACTCGTGGGCAGTGCTAGCAGACAAGGGTTACCAAGGACTCGCAGAAGACTTCTGGGCCATCCCGCCGTTTAAGAAGCTTCCGTTGCAGACTCTAACATCTATCCAAGTCGAAACGAACGACCGCATAGCGCACGACCGCGTCATTGCTGAAAATTACTTTAGGTGCTAGTGCACGCTGTGGTCAATGTGCTCCGACAAGTATCGTTGGGACGAAGGCAACTAGGACAACATGTTCAAGGCGTGCATTGCGCTAAACAACTTCCACGTCAGGATCCTGCCTCTTCGCAGTCCCGATGGTAATAACTACCGAAACTACCTGAAGCGCCTCCATGTTATTGGGAACGACGCCTGGACGAAGAGACTTTTAGTCCAAAGATGCTATCGCGAGAAGTGCAAACTACAGCTACGGCGCCTACTTACTGCGAATGTTGAGCAGGCAGGCGGTACTATGCAAAGTGACAGCAGCAGCGACGAAGGCAGCGAGGACTTCCTGCGCCGACCCAGCGAAGCATTTTTTTAGACCGGAAGAGATCGCTACTGAGAAGTTTAGGTACGCTATTATATTGTCGCTGTTGTAAAAGAAGCCTCTCTCAAACCTCAATTACTGAGTTCGTTCCGAAGATCACTGCGTATTTTTCGTTATAAACAGTCTATTGTTGAAATCTGACCGAATTACAAGAAAACCCGAAAATTCACAAATTGGCGACAATGTGACTGTGTTGGTATTATAGTAAGATCTAGTATGCTCACATTTCACATTGACTCAATGCCCCTTCTTTGTACAAACCGAACCTTCTAACTTTACAAGTTCCAGAACTTTCGATGACCATCGTGTTGGAGGCACTTTTTAGTTTACTGCAAGAATGAACGTCGCGCAGCCAGGTATCGCCCAGTTCGGACTCGTAATCGCCGGTCGCCCCGTTATCACCGACTTCCGGTGCGTCTGCTGCTGTAAATACATGTAGCAATCGGATCGGCCATTTGCAGTTACCAGTGTACAATTCCATCTGATTCCTGGTTTGTTACACTTTTGTTTACCATGTTGTATCGCGACTACAGGGAGATCGGACCGGCGCATTACGTGGTAGACATCATCGAACCGACACAAGTGACGGATCTCACGTTCTTCCTTTTGCCAGGGTCACCCGTTCCCCCTGGCTTCGGAGGTAAACAATGTAGCCATGTGGTAAACTAGCCTGATTCTGATACTCATCTGATTCTGTCTAGCGGTGCTGTATTTTGCAGTGCCTGCCTTGCAAAACTGGCAGGTGCTAGGTACTGTGTTCGCTGAGAAACCCAGTGCCATTTTCCGGACGTCGTGGCCGACGCATCCGGACGTCGTGGGTCAGCCAGCGCTTCAACTTGGGGTGTCAATTGAGAGTCTAGACAATGTCAAGAATTTGGGCATCGAGGCCAGCGGATTGGAGGAGCGCAAGGCCTTCGCACTCAAGATCGCCCAAGATCTTTTTAACTACCTCAGCTCCTTCTCCACGAGCAACAATCAGAGTTACATGACGATCCCCACGAATCTGCTGGACAGGTGGATGGAGCGGTTTGAAGCCAAGTACCGACGGGACCCGAATTTTATGATGAAAATTCAGTAGAGAAGAGTAGAAGTACTGTAGGTGAGTTATGTGATGATGATGAATGTTGGGTGATGATACTGATAATTGTGAAAAGTTGTTTTTGCTAGGTGAATTTGAAACGAGAAGACCAATTTGAAGACAAAACATTGAGCTGGAAACGGCAAGAACTGATCAGATCTGTTGGTACAGTGGTTTTCTCAGCTGTTTGTTTCCACCCAGTTGGAATAAGGGAGTGTAACACGGGCGCATTCGCTACTTTGAGCGCGCAGCATGTTCTCGAAGGCGACGACGAAGTAGCGATATACCGGTAGTAGATGAACACGCACTGGTCATGCGCTTCTGTCCTCGACGTTGTGTCCTGGTGAATCTCAACGAACTTGATGTACGCTCCAGAGCCCATGGCCTATGCAAACATATACTGTTCGTTACCTTGGCCGCGTCGGATAGTCGCGTCGAACTCGTGGTCTGCAAATATGTTGCAGCTGGCACGTGAAGACAAGAAGATCTATGCTGAGAATTGTCGAAAGTTTCATGCTCGTTGGAATTGGAAGTTGACTACGAGATTGGAGAAAAATTGGCAAGTGAGCTACTTGGATCTATGCTGAACGTTCGCGGATAAGTAGCGCCCCTAGGACATATCATGCTCCTGAGCAACCAGTGCATCAACAACATATTGTAAGTGATCAAATTGGCGAGAAGGGGACTAAGTTATGTTTCGTCTGGATTCCATTGAAGCTCCTGTTACACGTATACTTTTTCACCAGACATTAGGATTGGCGACGATGGATGAATTTTTGGTGGTGACCTTACTCACATGAGAGTTGGCCACGTGAACAAGACCATTAAGCACGCAACTACACGTATATCGTCATGTGTCCCTGTCATTGAAACCCGGATTTGCCATGCGGTTGCCGAAGTTGAAGGATGTACATTTATTCGTCCGCTATCGTGGAAGGGGTTACGAGTGCACATTTTGTGATTACCATTTGGGAGAGCTATCCTCATCATGCGTGGCAGAAGCTATGTGACTCAACGTTTATTGCTACGGACATTCTACTGCACTAACATCTACTTGGATACTTCACTAACTATGATCTACATCCGCTCGATGGTCTCGTTAATTGGATGAGGACAGCCAAAGTGGGCTTCCATCTTCTCTTTCCATGCCGAATCGATAAGTTTTTGTTCGCCCCTGTTAATGGCGTTCACGATGGTCCGACAACGCGGCTCTTCGACTCCCCAGAGAGACTTGAACTCTTCCGTGTAGTCGATGATACCACCAAGACATTGATCTTGGAACATGCAAACTTGACGCTCCATGTCTGCAATGTTTTCGATCGAATGCCCGCCGTTAGATGTGATCGTCACATCGTACCAGTTCATCACGCGTTTCTCTGACCGAGTCAAGTTTGCAACGATCACTAAAGACTTTGTAGCGTCATCCCTTGACGTTGGTGGGATGGTTTTCTCAGTTACCTGCTTCTTTGTGGCAGCTGAGGTGCGACAGCTTGATAGTCGACGACTTGCTGTTGGCCTCGACCAGGTTCGGTTTGCTAGCCAATCGAAGAAATCACGAAACCCATTTCTTTGTGGAGTCCCTGGTGCTCTGGTGCTTGGGACTAGAGGTTTGGGTGCAGGAGCGGTTGCTGGTGCTTTATTCGTTGACTTCGTTGCTGGCGCATGGCCACAACTATTGTACATCGTGGCAAGCAAGCCATTGATCTCGTAAGTGTAGCTACTAGTGCCCAGATCGCTACCGTCCATCAAGTCAGCGAATCGGTTAGGGACTCCATTAAAGTACTTGCCGATGAGAGGATCCTTGCTTCCTTCGATTGGATTCGAGCCATTCTCACCAGTACGCATAGTGACCACGTCAGTCGGTTTGAATAGTGCTCCAGTAGCCTTCTTCCCGACTCGACGATTGCAAGATGACCAGGCCACAGGATCCGCTGCTTTCTCCTCGAATGTCATGCGTCGTGTGCCGACACGACACTTGTGGAATATGGTGAGCAGTGCATCTAACATGGCATGATGCGACCAGAAAATCGGATCTGCAGGCGACTGGAACTTCGTCATAGTGCTACCGAGGGTAGCGTGGATATCGGCGTGACAACCTCGTTCTACAGCGCGAGAAACCTTGCCAATGTTCGTCCCATTGAAGATTTGTCCGATCACCGACGCATAGCTGAGAGCTGCAGGAACCTTTGCGGACCCCCATTTGCCTCGAGGCAAACAACCAGCACACGCAGCACCGGTTGTTGACGAAGACTGGCAGAAGTGATTTAATGGAGCTCCAGCTACGCAAGTTCCAGTGATTTTTTTACCGTTGATAGCCACAGTTTGTGAGCCGCCTGTGAGCCCACCTAGCTCTTTCAAGATTGGGGAGCACTCGCCGAACGTCTTGCACTCTCTGGTGAGAGCTTTATTGCTAGCCTTCATCCAATCGAAGTACGGGATCGTCACACACACGAATTTGGAGCCTTGACCACGCAACATGTTTTCAAACACCACGAGGAAAAACCGATGCCAATAGATGAACATGCACTGCTTGTGTGCCTCCATTTCGGACATCATCTCCGTGTGAATTTCGACGAATTTGATGTAGGCTCCGGAGTCCATTGCTGCAGCCAAAGCACCCTTGTACCGGGATTTCTCCGCATTCGACATGGCGTCCCAGTTACGTCGTATCCGTGGACCGCAGGACGTCTGTGCATCTGAAAGGGTCATTCCTAAGGTGAGCACAATGACAATGAAGACACGAAGACATTTCATGGTGTGCTTGGGGACGCGGACTGCTACGATCCATGCAAAATTGAAAATGTGCAGCTAACACAGAAGACATCCGATTATTATGGACACCACGTTCTACTGCTCCCAGTTGCCTACAAACAGCAATATGTTCCCTTGGGATCAGAAATGACGAGGACGACAGATGGATACGCGAGTCACAAATGCCCACAAGTGACTGCCTTCGCTACAGATGATCGTTTTGTGGTGGCTGCTTTGGAAGTGCTTCAACGACTTGGAATGAATTTGAACAAGAATTCTTTGGACAACACACTACGGTCAAGTTACATTGAGCTACTGGGCTCATACAGGGTACGAGCTTGATCTCGTGGTACTAAACTGACTGCACCACACTTGAAAGCAAATCGGTGGTAGTCTGAGTAACAGATTGAGTGACAGACTGAATCACATCACCGTTGGCGTTGTTCTGGCCTGTCGACTGGGTAGCGTTGGCCGGTTTGGGACAGCCGAAGTAGGATTCCATATCCTGACGCCACTGTCCGTACTTGATCTTCTGCTCTCCGCACTTGATAGCATTTACGATGGTTAAGCAGCGAGGCTCGTTCGCTCCCCACGTGGCTTTGAAAGTCTCCGGGTAATCGTGTGTGCCGCCGAGACACTGGTTCTCGAACATACACATTTGACGCTCAATGTCGGCCATTGCCTCAGCACATTGGCCTCCCATCTTGGCCATCGTTTTCTTGTACCAAGTCGTCACGCGCTTTTCTTCGGCCGTCTCCTTGTTCACCGTGATCGCATCCACGTTGTTGTTGTTACCATCGTAATGAGTCGAAGGAGCAACAGTAGGGGCTGGAGTAGGAGTGGGGGCCGCAACTGGGGCAGAAGTCAACGGCAAGGGAACGTAGCTGTTGTCATTGTTGTAGTTGTTGCCACGGATGTTGTTGCCTTGGATGTTGTTCCATGGCCAAAACCAGCCATGCTCCGCCTCAAGTCTTCGTCCACGTCCGAAACCCCAGCGGTTGCGAAGCCAATCAAGCCAACTCCATCGCCCGGGTTGTTGAGGAGCAGGAGCTGCAGTAACGGGACTGGGAGTGGTGGTAGAAGGCACAGGGACGGATGGACCAGTGGTCGGAACTGCCGTCGCTGGAGCAGGAGTCGAAGTTCCGTCGCAGTTGTTGTACATATCGGCAAGCTGGCCACTGAGTTCGTACGAGTAGCTACTGTCGCCAAGGTCACGCACATCCATTAGACCAGCGAACTGGTTGGGAACACCAGTAAAGTATCGGCCGATGAGAGGATCCTGACTTCCTTGAATCGGGTTGTTGCCATTGACACCCGTGCGCATGATGAGCACGTCCGTCGGGCTGAAAGTGCCTCCGCCGCGCTTGGCACACGAAGTCCAGGCTACCGGGTGAGCAGCTTTCTGCGCAAACGTGAGACGCTGGGTTCCGACGCGGCATTTGTGGAAAATGGTGTGGAGTGCATCGACCATGGAGTGGTGCGACCAAAAGATCGGGTCGGACGGAGAAGCAAATGTTACCATTGTCCCACCTAAGTTGGAGTGCATATTGTTGTGGCATCCCTGCTCGACCGCCGGAGACATCTGACCGATATTTTGGCCGCTAAAAACTTGCTGGCGGACTGATGCGAAACTGGTGGCTGAAGGAACCGTCGCAGAACCCCAGTTGCCGCGAGGCACACAGCGAGCACATGCAGAGCCAGACACAGTTCCAGACTGACAGAAGTGATCGAGCGGCGACTGACTCGCACAACGACCCGAGTTATTGATTCCATTGATGTTGACCGTTCGCTGTGATCCGGCGGTGTAGCCTCCAAGTTCTCTTGTGATCGTCGAGCAATCTCCCAGAGAAGAGCACGTTCCAGCGAGCATGCGGTTGTTGGCACCCACCCAATTGTAGTACGGCACCGTCACACAAGCGTACTGTGAGCCTTGTCCACGAAGCATGTTCTCGAAGACAACCAGCAACAGGCGGTGCCAGTAGATGAACATACACTGACGGTGTGCTTCCATCTCGGACTGCATCTCTGTGTGTATCTCGACGAACTTGATGTAGGCGCCAGAGTCCATGGCCGCTGAGAGCGCTCCCTTGTACGTGTTCTTTTCCGTCGTCGTGAGCGAATCCCAGTCCTTACGGATACGTGCACCACATTGGGCGCTAACCGGCGACAGTGTCGAAACAAACGCTAGGAGGGTAACACTTAACACCCATACTAGCTTCATGGCGAACCAGGACAGTGATCACCAGGTAATGAATGATAAATCGCTAGGCTGCTTGCCTGCGAATTGGAAAGTGAGCGGTGACTTGGATGGTCTAGCATGACGGACAGCGAGCGTAGGGAGAGAGTAGACGAAAATTGTGGCGGTCTTCACAGTTGGTCAACATTGGAGCTTGGTATGCTCTGCCTCTACTAAGACCATAGCGTACAAAACTTTACCATTTGGTGTCTGGGTGGGTAAAGATCGGAGTGGTGGCTCAGATAAGAAATGTAGAGTTGATGTCCACTTCAACTTCATCAATACGAAGTCTAGTACTATTTTCTTGTGCTGGTCTTATATGTAATTGAGGTTGGCAAACATGAATTTTCATATGATGAAAATCAGGTGCGAGAATGCAAGGTGACTGTGAACTCTATACGTCTGGCAAGTGATGGCGAGCAAGATGCGGAGAAATTGTCTGCAGATGCTCCTAGTTTGCTGTCACGCATATGATGTCCTTTGGCCTGGTAATACCGTTGATGAGGAGGGCTCCACGCCCGTAGCTTTACGCCAACAACTCGAAAGCAACTTGAAGGGACAGTGCCTTGCCTGTAAGCAGGTTGCTGTGATAGCATGAAGAGCAACCGTCTCCACATGCAACATATTCTTTGTGCATGTATTTCGCTTTGGTCATCCATCTATTGCTGTTATTTATTATTAAAATATTAACACAGAGCACCATGAAAATTATGTGCCGGGGCCTATTCTGATAGCTTCTGCTGGTGCCTGGCGTACAATACAATTCAAAATCTGATTCAACGGTTTGGTTTGGATTCCAGACAATCCAAAAACGTGCAAACCTGATGTTTCCGCACTTGAAGTGACAGCTTGAAAGCAATATCAGAAACGATGCTGAACGATACACCGAAGCATAAAGTGCGCCGATATCGATATGGATAACGAAGATGGGAGGAGAGGTTCTGGCATAAGTTATGCCTTGAAACAGAGCCAAAGCTCGTTCGTGCGAAATCCCATCGATTTCGTCTAGGTGAAACAACAAGTCGCCAACAATTACTTCTACGATCGATTTGTTCAATTCGAAGAACAAAGGGTTCGTGCTTTCGAAATGTGTGTGCAATGACTTTTGCTCCGTAATCGGTGTTGGAGCAAAAAAGGCTGTTCGCTCCTCCTCGGTATGTAGCTCCTGATACTCTGTCTTCAATGTGAGAGGTGTAAAAGTTCGTCTGGAATTTTTGAAATACTTTGGAACGCGTGGTAGGTTTCCGTAGACACCCAGGCTTCGCTTCACGACCGAAGCTCGAGCAAAACTGACACATGACACTTGTCATCTTGCTGCTATGAGCGGCACGTGCTTACACTTCCAGTCCATACTTCGAGGAATGTTTTCCCTTGAAACCCGAATCCTTCTTCACAGCGGACATATGGCGGAGATGAACTTGTTTTCTCCGAGGAGGGAGATGGAATGAGGTTTCCGAGGCAGGTGCCATCCAAATATTGTAGCGAAAGGTTGAGATCAACTGAACTATGTCGCGCTTGGACCTTCTTATTTTGGAGCTTTTCTGAGGCTTAGTTTTCCTATTTTGGACCATTTTCTTAGGATTGTCCAATTTAACGAGGCCTGCGCATAACCAATAATCAATGCTACGCCCTTCTGTTGTTTTGGACTTCTTGGCCAAGCTCTTACTGTATCCCACAAAGGAAATGCTACGGCGAAATCACGAATAACAGTTTTCATAACGTTGAGAGGAGCTCCCCGCTCGAGTATCTGTCTTATTCCTGTTAAGATTTTGCTATGTATTGGCTAAAATATACAAGCCTTTTCGTAAGCGTTTCTCCGGTTTGATGAAGGAAAAAAATATATATATACTCAAGAAAGATTCGAATAGTACGCGACCTTGGTAATCCAGCTCTAGAACGTAGTACGATGATCCTGTGGTGAAGTGCGATCAAGATCTTGCGAGACGAGCAACCCCGGCTGCCAGATCAGATGGCGAGATAGAGACAGACCAGACGACAGAAATCTCACTCCAGACCAAGACATCAAGTCACCTCCCCAAGATCCACGTGCGATAACATCGGTGAGCGATGATGACTACGGATGACCCAAGATCAACCCGATGGAATGATGGATGGCGACATACCCATATCGTATGGTGAGAATGCCGGATCAAGGGATATTTGTGAACAGGAGTCGCTATCGACCGACGATCCAGAATTATAGCGGACCAGCGGACAGCGATCGAGGGAGAATGGCTACGTTTGGGCCATGTCAATCACCGATCAAGATACGCGAGGTGAAGGCGATCCCAGGTCAAGGCAAGATGATGATCCAGGGTCTAGAGAAGGAGGCGGGACGAGATCGTCGGGAGGCAGCCGACATGCGTCCCAGAATGAGCAGCAGCGACGAAGATCACCGTACGACGGCGACCAAGAGATGACTCAAAATCAAAGGCCGGGATCCCCGATCGAGATCACCGATCGTGATCGCCGATCCCAATATAAGGTATGTATCCAGATGTCAGGTGATCGTGGGAAAACAGCTGAGGATGGGTTAGTGGACATAGGAATAAAAGTAAACGGACTCGAATTTGCTCTAAGCTGCACAAGTGTCCGCCTTCGCCTGGAATCAGGGATATTTTTGGCCCCTCAAGCACGTAGACGGTAAGGACATAGGATCTAGCGTAGCGGTTAAGCCTGGATAATATATTGGCCAGCTTTGCCCTACCTAGTGACTTGTCCTCAAGTGTTTATTGTTGATCGGAAGGCATTGATTGCTTGACCTGACGATTGCATCGGATCTCTACCCAACAAGTTCCTCGCTATTGGAAGCGGCAAGCAGAACAAGGAAGGAGTAAGATCTCCGTATTTGGACCCCCGAAAGACCTGAATCAACCACCAGGAAGCTCGGTCGCGACTCAAGGACTCGCCAGCGACCGAGATCGACCAAAACGAGGTAGAGCGAAGAAGTTCCGCGCTATCTCAAGCCCCTGCGTTCCAACCTTTCCAGATATACATCGAACGAGTCACCCAGGAGAGCGTAACCCGCCCGCCCGCCGTCGGGTACACAAGGTGAGTAAGAACACAACCAGATCACGGATCATCGGAAGACCCCCTTCGTTAGTCGGTGCCCGGGCGCCAGTGGTATCGGGAACCGCGATTACAAGATTTTCACGGATTCCGCTTCGCCACAATCCCCAAACACCAGACACGCGACGTCAAGGTTATCTTATGCAAAAATAGACTCCGCCGCATGGTGTTAAGAAATAGTAATCTTTTAGAATAAATTGGATAGGTTAGGCACAATTCCAATCTATCTGTTTATTTTGTGAAAAGCACGGTATTATGTTTTCACTTCCGTTACAACAGATAATGAATTGACTTGAGAAATCGTAAGTCGCCGGATCTTACGCTTGAATTCGCATTTTATTGACTAAATATACACTACGCTGCACAGACGCATCACAGTCGGAGAAATCAAGGAACTGGAGGATACTGAATCTGGAGTCGTTGCGGTGAGTGAACTAACCTCTTTAGTTCGTGTGTTAACCTGTTCATGTATCGCTGCCCTACCGTATAATACAGGGGGAAGGTTGTCACTTGTGGAACCTTGCGACGCTTTCTCGTCTTGAATAGAAAACCCCGAGTGCGTGTGTCCACGGCTTCGCGTACGAGTCGGAGAACACTGGTGAGTTTAATCTGGTCTGCTCTACGCTTGCGTTTGCTTGGTTTTAACTTCAATGTGGCATATTCAGTGCTGAGGAGATCAATTGCATGCAATTCGTCGCGAACGACTGGCATTGGTGCGTTTGTCTTCTCCTCGATCCCCTTGATGACATGGCTCATCATTATCGACCACTCTGACAGTGTTGATTTCTTGTTGTGACTGCCTAGATCGCCGGTCGTTATTCTATTGTATGGAGGATAGCCACGCCTGGAATCACCGAACCACCAGAGTAGCCATGCGTTGAGAGGGTCAATACTTGAAAACTCGAAATCTTCGGGCAGCTTGTGAAATTTCCCGCCCCAAGAAAGAATTGTATTGAAGTTGGCAACGAATTTGTTTGTATAGATGCTTGGGTATGCTGCAGACCTGCATCTAGCATGAGAGACTGGATTTCTTCGCGAAGAATTGTCCTAGAAATGTTTCCAGCAGCAAATCCTTTTTCTTCCAAAACTTTTTCCATTCATTGTTCGAGAATCCCTGATAGTGCATTAATTGATGCTTGCTGTATGTCAATTTTAGACAGCTCAATATGAGGCGGGATTCCCGTGGGCTCCATCCAGCTAGACGACCTCCGCTCCAGCTTGGACCCTAACTCGTCCAGAATATGTGAGGTGGTAAATATTCGGGTTGATAGGAGCGGGTGTTTGTTAGGTAGAGTGCTGAACTTTGCATGACATCTCTTGTACACCAAAAACTTGTCGAAGTAGGCAGGCGTGAACTCATTAAGATTGAGGTCATTATTGGTATCGAACAATCTGTCAGTATTATAGTCCTCTTGTGAGAGCTCTTCTTGATCCATATCTTAATCCCGTTAATGTTGCCTATGTATCTTTCCTTGTTTGACTGGAAATCCACCCGTCGCGGATGGCCTGTGCGTCGATCACCACAGCAGTACCGTGCGAACCTTCATCAGCCATACCATATAATATCCGACTAGAGGATGTACCATAATCACGGTACAATTATCAGTCAACTAATGTAACGTTTGTGTGAAAGTGTATGTATTGTGGAGGACCTAATATATAATACACTGTGTCGCTGTGAGGCTGCGAGAGCACGAAGAAGTCCCTGCTCCCCAGAGTCGGGGACCGACGGCGTCATCGTAGCTAGGCTGACAACACCAACTGGACACTGCCATGGACCTGATGGAGGCCGCCAATGGCGACGTATTGTTGTGGAATGACGCGGCAACGTTGCCATCAATAGCACGGGTGGTCTGTGGTAGTCGCCGCGGCGACAGCGATGCAACGAGCAGTCTGCAACCGGGACCAACGCCGAGCAGGAAAGTGTGCCGCCGTGCACCGGTGATGGCCTGTGCAAGGAGACTCTGGTCAAGGAGCCTCCGGATCCCGACGCATGATCACCTCAAGTTTTGAACGGGTACTTGCGGCGAGGGTGCGCTCAAGGGCAAGGACAACAGCAACTTCACGAGCAGCTTCGAGGTTCCATGGACGTGCCCACCTACCAAGTAAAGGCAATGGCTACTTCAAGGGTCTTACCCGCTTTAAGTCGGAGAAGTTCGACGACCCGGGCTGGCACGTCCAGTGGTGTCCCGTTCCCGACATGACACCACCCAAGGTTACCAGCGCAGTGTGGCACAGTGGAAAGCTTTGAGCTACGGTGGTGGTGGGTGGTGCTGCAGCAACACCAGAGTGAAATCCAGTGTGACAGCGACTGTTTTGGCCTCAGTTATGAAGCGTTCAAGGAGAAGGACATGCAAGTGCCTGTTGAAATGGTGAAATACATGGCTGCAACGCAGCAGGAAGGCAGAGCTATCGAGAGACGAGAGCTGAGAAGACTTAACACCGAGGAACACTTGCTTTCCCACGAGGAAAGAATGGGATTGAGGAGGGAAAACCTTTCGGTAGAAACCCCCCTCTTGGTTAAACTATGTAACATACAAACTGTAGTACAATAGCCGTGAGTCCACACAACTATACTCAACCACAGTAGTACCAACACTCTGTAGAACGGAGCTCGACAATCTGCCAGATCCGACACTCCCACTTCGAGGTCCGTTATGCACGCTTAGTCAGAACTCTCGTCCAGCACAGGACGCATCACCACATTCAGCAACTTACGTAACTTGCAGAATTGCGTAGCTCCAAGCGGCTTCGTAAAAATGTCGGCTAACATGTCCTTGGTAGAGCAGTAGCGAATATCAAAATCTCCACGTTCATACAGATCACGAACCTTGTGATACTTAAGGTCCACCCCTTTAATCTTGTAATTTCCCTTGGTGGCCTTGATCACTTTGATCGTCGACTGGTTATCTTGGTACAACACAGTCGGATGACGACGACGGAGCTTCAGCTCTTGGCAGAGATTGTGTGTCCATACAATCATTACAGAACACACTGCAGTAGCAATAAACTCGGTGCTACACGTATCGTCATGAGCAATCCTCTGCTTGTGGCTTTTGTAGGCGTAAGTACATCCATTCATCTGCAACACAAAGCCTGTGATTGATCTTCGATCATCTTTCTCACCACCCAGGTCAGCATCAGCGTAGGCTGTAAAGTGCAAATCCGAGCAGGCGGGTTTCTTCCAGAAAAGTCCATACTCCCGCGTGCCTTGTAGGTAACGCAACACCCGCTTTGCCATCACAAAATGCTCCTTTGTATACTTGCTCATATATTTACCCAATGTTCGAACAGCATTTGCGATGTCTGGGCGTGTACCTTGTACCAAATACTGTAAGCAG
>NBNE01000216.1:0-31404 GCA_002215365.1 Phytophthora megakarya
TCCGCGCTGTTACCCACATCCCTGCGTCTCGCCAAGACATTCCAGATCTTCAAAACTTGGACTTCTCCTGCAGTTACCGGAGGAGCAAAATCCAGACCTACCGACGAGTACACAAGGTGAGGAAGTTCAGCTGATCACGGATCAATAGGAGTACCCCCTCCTATAGTCGGTGTCCTGGGCACAGTGGCAAGTCGGATCCAGCATCTTCGCAGATTTTGCTGATCCTGCTCCACCACACTTCCACAGGCGACGACAGTGAGATGGAAGGTTGTCGAGCCTGACGAGCTCCACATGTTGCGCAAACCACGAATTGCGATCACCTGCTTGGTTCGACGACGTGACTGGAAAGCGGTTTCGTCGACATTGAAAATGCGACTGTCTCCATACCCCCCTTCGATGATCAACTTGGCCATGGTGTCGAAGAGCATGTGCACGTCGGTAACGTCGACGCTGTTGCGAGCCTTGGTGAGAAACTGACACCTCCGAGTGCTCAATATGGGATGACGTTGTATAAATCGTTTGTACCAACCATCACTAACACCACGTCCGAACATCAACTCAACTGTAGCACATGCTTTTCTAATCAATCACTTCTTGACGCTCCACGGGGTGGCCGACCTGCTGGCGGCCCACAATCCACTCGGTTAGACTCTCCTCAGCGTCAACTGGGAGGAGCGGTGGCGGTCCACGTCGCTTAGGTTCATCCGTGTCTCCATTAGCCTTCGCCACGACATGCTTTCGCAGCGTACTGTACGCAATGCTAGTGTCCTGAGAGACCTCTTTGGTGGCCTACCTCCGATAACCTGATCGACAGCGGTATCTAGCGCTTCTGCTGAATATTGTGCTCGTTTCTGTGAGATCCTGTGGTGCAGGCGAACTGCAGATCCAGAACTGCATCATTGCCGTGCTGTTGCCACACGCGGCGTTCCAGAATTGCGATGCGTGAAAGCTAAGGACACATGCAAGTGGATAAGAAGATCATACGCAAGGCTGTGCTTACATACAACAGGTAGACATTGTATTTAGTGTCAGTATAGCTGCATGTAGAACCTGAAGGTGTATTAGTTGCAACTAATACATCGACTTGCGGCGCTGCGATGGTCAAATGCAACGAGGCTTGCGCTCACTAAAGAACTTGCTTCCTCAAGAGCAAGTCTCACCAGCAGCCTCAGACCATTGCAGTACCTGTCGTGGCATTCTGCCTCGGCACTTACTGTGTCCTACGTTTAACTCCTCTTCCTACTATAACACTATGACTGTAACTCTGCGAAGTCACAGCCGCAGTGTTGAAGCGAAGTCTATCGCTTCTAAGTTTCTCGATCATCGTAGATTTGGACATGACAGACTGAACTGGATGAGCAGACAAGAATGACTGGTCAAGGGACAACAGCTCTATTAAGGTATAGAGGTAATTTGCAATTTGAGATTTTATCCAATTAGCTGTTTCAAATTTAAAAAATGACCGGTGATTCGCTCATTCCGAAATTCTACTAATCTGGTCGTTCTACTAAACTGGCCAAACCCCTTATTTGAGATTTTCCACGAGTAATCTCATAATGTTCATGGTACTGAGGCAGCAACAGAAACACATACTTTGAAGTAAAATCGTATCTCTAGGTCAAGCCCCAACTCCAAGCATAGATTTTCTGCTGTAAACTTTGTACGATCGACATATGCAAGTTGGTCGTTATGGTAGAGAAATGCTCGAGTCATTCCGACAGTTTACGTATGGTACGGGGTGACCAGCTCCCATTATTTATCTATGCTTCATGGAGCTCCATCACGCTATTTATTTTTACATTTATAGAAATAGGTATAATTGATGTTGCCGTGTTCTGCAGGGAATCCCTGGTAAGTCCCCAATCGATCATTCTTCACACGTCCTCCGGTATTGGAACGCCTCCTTCAACACCGTTTCGCCCACGCACAGGATATCCACTATCAAGCATTGTGTGGCACAATCCTTACTGCTTTGTTGGTGACCTTGTTGCAATGCTGTGCTGGTGTACAATACAATACGCAAATAAAATTCGAAGCGCGAGAAATGTGCAATTGAATCTGCACGCCTGGCAACCTAATTTTGATGACGACGCACGCACAGTATTGGCGGTAGTAGAACTGCCGTAATCAAAGCTATTTAATGCACAAACGACAACACATCTTTCGTCTTGTAAACTCCTCTCTCCATTGTATGTACTGCGTGCGGAGCTGTTGCTGACTGTCTATTCAATGGACTTGCCCTGCTTCTCATACTCGGTCTCAATCTGCGAGCAGTGGAAATCCACCTCCTCGAAGATCTCACGCACGTTCTTGTTGGGCACCTCCATCACGTGCTTGCTGCCGTTAACTGCGCAATAACACAATACCATCCAATAGTTAGACTCGCATCCTGCAGCAACAGCTTCTAAGCTTAGCAACGTACTAAAGTCCAGCTTGATCGTGGGCAGCGTTCCCGTCAGAGTCGTCTCCTGGTTGATCTCGGCCTTGGGGTTCATCTTACGCGTCTGTTGATGCATGCAACACCAGTCAGAAATGCATTTGCATGCTGCATATATTAATTGTTGCAGTCTCACCTTCTCCGCGGTCAGCTGCCGGTAGAATTCACAGGCGCCAGTCGCCCGTCGGTCGAAGCTGGAGAACGACACATTGGCTGACTTGAGGAAACGAACCACGTTACGCGCCGCCATCTTCGCTTTTGCTGTGAATATCTGTGAACTGCCACCACCGCTCAATCAATGTCTTGATTAAGTATCGATTTGTAAATCGAAACTTAAATTTCAAATTAAATTATACCCGATTAAGTACGGCCATAGATAGATACACTTGGTCGTCATTTCCTACGATATGCCTGAGGAGCGCGCGATCGACCGTGAGAAGCACTGTCCCTTCCTGCTGCGCGTGTTCTTCAGTAGAGGCGCCCACAACAGGCACAGTTTGATACCAAGGTCCTGTGGCAAAGATGACTGGAGCTGATGGTGCAATGGCATGTCGTGGTCTTGATGCAGAGCGGACGCGTTCGAAGCTCTGGACGACAAACCCATCGCCAACGAGCTGCACATTTACACGTGGTAAAGGCAACAGCAACCGATTAACAAGAGTATCACATGACTAAAGCGGACGTTGTGTTACTGATGCAGGCCGGATGCCACACTACGAGAGATCGCAGACCTGGTGCAGGACTCCAACACGGACGCTCAGAAGCCCAATATGCGTATGAGTATTTGTGTCGTGTCGGAAACAAGAGACGGAAGGTGAGTGCTGCAGTGACAATTGAACAGTGCTGTAGTTGTGGCTGAATGAATAGTAATTCGTTGTTACGTTGCTACTGCAGAGTGCTCATCCGGAAGGTTGGCTACGTGAACAGCAGTCGTCGTCGTTGTGCAGACGACAGCAAGACACTCGCCAGTGTGCGTTTCCATCCCGGTGATATGATAGACATCGCGTTGGTCGAGTAGGAGCAGAAGTACAAGCTAATGCAGGTTAATGCAGCGTGTCTGAAAGACAGTACCACCCTCTTGAATTCGATACATTATCACTTTTGACTATTGACTTGGTAGCCCATTCAGTAGGGGAAGATGGTGCTGGTGAGTACGGACACGTTCCTGGCCAAAGTGACCGAGTTCTACGCAGAGGCACAGGGCTCCAAGGGCTCTGTCGCTGTCTCCTGCAAGAGCGGTACGTGTCGGATAGCAGTAACCCCTTGAAATGCAGCTAATTGACGCGTTATTGCTGTTGATCCAGTGCCGGTGGCCAAAGTGAACGGGAAAGCTCAGCAGAAAATCCTCAAGCTCACGGTGGAAGATGGAGAGCACGTGATGCTGTTTCGTGCGTGCAAGTACGGAAACAACAAGCACAAGAAGAAATACAGCACGGTGGTAAGACGGTGAACGATACAAAAGGTTGATAAAATGACTCACTGCTTCTTGCTGCAGGTGACGAGTGTCAACCACACGTCGTTCCATGCATCTCTCAGCCAGATCGTCAAGACAAAGGTGGATGTGCCAGCCAAGGACGCAGCTGGCAAAGGCCCCAAGCGAGTGGTGGCAAAGGTCAAGAAGACCACGGAATAGATAGGCAACCACGAGCAGGTCTAGAGATCAAATGGAAGAGTTCTCATCATTACAAAGCTACAGGTGTGTACCAGGTCACTGAGCATCGATACTTCCTGTCACTGCGTGGACGCTGGAGACGCGTCGACGATTTGGTCCTCGTCAGTCTGCAAGTACGTGTTGAAGGCTGGCAGCTCGTCGATGAGACTCATGTCCCCCAACACGTCTCCTAAATAGTGGTTACGACGCGATGCCCGTCGTCGGCCTTCTTGTAATCCTGTGCTCGACAGCAGACGACCCACCATCGGCATGTAGTCCAGCGTAAATCGCGGCTCCGAGTTTCCGCAGCTGTATCAGGTAAAGAGCGTGAGTTGACACAACTTCAGTATGACATAGCAGATCAAGACGCACCCTTTGTACGCCACCGGTAGATCAAACTTTGGCTTTAGCTGTGCCAAATCTGTCTGATGAGAACGTCGGCGAGTAGCTTCCAGCGCACTGTCTAACGTCCGCTGAACGCATGCAGAAGCGGAAGCTCCTTGACCTTGCAATAACAACGCACCAAGCGTGCTTGTCGACGATCCTAGCATGTGAAGACTAGTGCGCCTCAGTTCCAACGCTGCATGTCGTTCGCGATCGCAAAGGAAAAACGTGTCCTGTCACCAACAAAAATCATCTCAATAAACTACCAACTCGAACAAAATGCCACGCTGATCGTACCTCTTCATCGTCCTCGAGCCTATTACAATTAGAAGCCATCCAAATATCTGCAACCGATGTAGAATCCATAATCTGCGCTAACTCGGTCATAGCGTCAACGTCTGCCTGCTTTTCTTCACGGCTTTTGTCCTCGGTCTTCTTCCCGTTGGTTTCAGCTGCTGCACTCAGCTCATGCAGCAAATTACTTGTAAGAGCATCAAAAGATGTACATCCCGTTGACCACATAGTCCAAGCTGGAATATCAACATGAGAAGATCGATTTATCTTTCCTACATCGTGTTGCCAACGCCACTCCGTTGTCGTACTTGCATTGGAAACTGGCAAGTTGGCCTCCAAAAAATGCAATGAACGTCGTACGTCGCGGTCGAAAAATTTGCCCATAATATCAACAAGAGACGGAGCCAAATGCAGGTTTTCAATGAAAGCCACCAAACGCATCCAAGTCGCGAACTCATCGGTTGAAGGCCTGTGGAGCTCCCGACATAGTCGTCCAGGTTTTGCTGGAAAAGAGTCGGGAAGTTGCGTGCATGTTACAACAATGGGACACTTCGAATGCTTGGCGATGGAGCATACGGCGTTAAGAAATCCCTTATCTTCATCAAAGACGAGGTCAACGTCCTCAAACAGCACTAGTGATAATGAAGCTGCTGTAGGCGTTTCAAGACTTTTGCGGCTGCCAGAGTTTCTCCTTCGCTTCTTCTTGTTTTTCTTCTTGCTCTTATCATCCTTCCCACCCACGTGCAATACTCGAGTTGACTGTGTAGCTTCGCCTGCAATTTCCACAATACTCTTTCCAGAACGATTCTGAGCGGCGTTGATCTCGATAATCTCGTAACCAAGCTCCTCGGCACATGCATAGACAGCAGCAGATTTGCCAGAGCCTGACTCACCCTCTAAGATGAACAGACGACATAAATCACCAACCTCATCCTCGCTGTCGCTGTCACCATCTTCAAATGTAAATAGCTCCGACGCAAAGCAATCGAGTCGCTCACGGTCACCGCCACCAACTTTCCAAGCACTCAGCCATGAAGAAAGTGTGTGAAGTGGTTCGCGATTTCCAATAATTCCACTTGCATTTACTGGTAGATAGCGGTCAACCAACGACAGATTCTGCTCGCGATCCAAACGTTTAGCCTTAGCCTGTTCCAGTCCCTCGAGAAGCTCACGAACTCGTTTCTCGCGCATTCCATGTGTATCCACCAACTCGTCAATTAACAAGGTTTCCCTTTGTGCTAACTCCGCTGCCGCGTCTGCGGCGTCGACCGGTCGTGGAGATGTAATATCGATAGTGTCAACAGCCAGTATTGGTAGACTGGATGCATCCAAGCATTTTCGGAACCAAAATTGCTCTGAAAATGAAGACTCCGTAGTGATTTGTCCATTCATGGAAGCTTTTAGCTGGGTCATCACTTCATCCGGCAACTTGCTACCTGTTAGATCATCAATGACAACCACGCTATCTGATCTGACTTTCATCGGCGGTGTTGACGTATTTTCATCTGTGTCCGTGTCTTCTTCAAGGCACACCGTTAAAACGTGCTGCACATCAGGAAATAGCGATAATGGTCTACTCCATCGGCCCCCAGTCGTACCACGTCGCTGCTTTGCTTCATCCACTTCACCATCTTCTTGAAACTCAATGTCTCCATCTTCGTTGTCAACACTACCACTGCTCTTGGTGCTCGCTCGAGCTTGAAAGAACGGGTTCGCTGTTTTACCAGCAAAGAAAGCAAGATCCTTCTCACGTGTTTGTCGAAGCTGTTCACGGAACAAGGACACCGCCTCAATTTCCTGCAACTGTTTCTTTTCCTGTTCGCTCAAAAAGAACGACTGTGCAGTCTTATTAGTACCAGGAGACGCCGTCGATCCCTTAGCAGGTGGAGACGTTTTCTTCTTGTTCATGTCCAGTTTTCTCTTCCGTCCACTAGTCGTGGCATTTCCCTCTACTGCCTTCTTGGTCGACGGTGGTGGCGTCAAGAACGAAGCAGCATTCTTCTTTGCAGCAACTGCGTCCAGCAACTTTTGCTGCTGCTGTAAGATTTCTGCTCGTACAACTGCCTGTCGCTTCGGTCGTCCAGAGCTGGTTACCGGGGCTACAGTCTCCTCCTTGTCCACAGCTGAGTCAAACTCGAGCCCAGAGCTCTTGGTCTTCTTCTTCTTTCTGGCCTCTTTCTTCTCCTTCTGCTCCAATTGCGAGGCTGCAATTGCACTGACCACAGCATCCTCTTCTGTTTCCTCCTGTGTGGCTACAGTTGAAGCTGTCTCTTTAACGCAGAAGAGAGCGATCGACGGCTGTGACTTGTCTCGAGCAGCTCTGCGCGACGCCCTGGCTTTCTTCCTGGGTCCGCGCCTGGCCCAGTGCGCGCGCTCGTCAAACTCTGCGTCGTCGTCCTCCTCGTCGATTTCCTCCACGAGCGACCGCTTCTCGGGGCTGATGCGCGTGATGGTCTCCTTGGCGCGCAATTGGGCGAGGCTGATGTCCAGAGGAGAGTCGCTAGCCTTGTTCTTCTCCTGCACCTGTGAATCTGACGCGTCTGTAGCATCCGAAGTCTCGGATTTGGGGCCGCTGAGCCACGAAGACAAGCCTTGGGACGCCATAGGCGACGGACGACCTCGAAAGCTCTTTTGTGCTTCCCGCCAAATGTCCGTTGGCTTTGAAAACCAAGTGTTACTTCACTACTTCAAAGCTACTTTTCTCGCCTCGTATGCTTACTTTAGAAGTTGAAGTTGATGTAGCCATTTTGCACGAAGCGATGCAAGTGAATTATTAGGATACTCATGTCAGCCGAAGAGCTCCTCGCGTAGCGCCAATAGCTCGTCCTTGTGTTGGCGGATGAGCGTTCGCAACACTTCGCCTCCCAGCTGGAAGTTGCGAATGTAGTTCACCTTCTCCTTCACTGTACTTGTCCATCGCGTTGCCTTTGCTGAATCGCTTGTGGGTGGAGGTATCCACTCGAAAATGTTGATTCGCGGATCGAACTTGAGTGCGGGAGTGGCGTCCTCCTGTTCTGTAGCTGCAGGTTCCAATGGAGTGTCTTTGTCATTGTTGGTGAGTGGTTTTCTTGTTGGAGAAGGTTGGGTTTTCACAACGGAGGGAGTTTGCTCAGAGTCAGAAGGACCTTCCACTCTTCCATTGGATGGGTTCGCTGGAGTTAGCGTCGGGAAATGGTCAACATTGTGTGGAGGCTTAGATGCAAGGTTAGAGTCTCTAACTGGAGGCGCTGATGAAGCTGCTTCTGGTAAAGGTTTACTCCCCCACCACTTGTCGTGAAGATACCTTTCCACCTCCTTGACCTTTGCATCGTCCAACACATCGTCATAAACCAGCACCTCTGCAATTCGACCTTGGAAGGCGTTAGTGTCGCATCCGCCCTTGCTGTTGCCTAGGCTCACCACATCGTTTACAGTGAACCGAATTCGCCTCTCGTCACTTCCGCCTTCTACTGGTAATTCACCACCCCACGACTCGCCATTCACCTTGATCTGGACGAAACCTTGGTGCACACGGTACACCAAGAGTGAAAACCGTCCCATTGGTACCCTCTGAGCACTCTCGACAAGGCCATTGTTGGCAAAAAATGACGGCTTGCCACCGTGAAGAGCAAATTGTCCGTACGGGGAGTTCCCAAAGAATTTCTGTCCCGTGTACGAGTCACCAGCCTAGAGTAAACAATAAAAGTTAACAAGGGGTTGTCGATATTCGACAAATTCGTGCCTGAATTCGTACCTCGACTTGAGCTGGAGAGAGCACGAAAAATAGTGTCATAGACTCATGCACCCTCAGCGCATCGGTAACCAAAGGACAAGAGAAATATACCGTTGGAAGCTGGTTGTGGATATCAGGTACGATCGGAATCCACACGGGTTTCTGTTGTAATGAAGCTGGACGGAAAGCTGTCGAATCGATTTGGTTTATCCAACTAGGAAGAGCGAACACGACAACATTAATTTTTGCACTGCTTCAACCATAATAGTATGTGGTTTGCATACCTGATCACCCTGCACGCGGTGACGTCATCTCCTAAGGACGCTAAACACACTGCTAAGTTCTCCACTTCGACACCCGAGTCGCTTGTGAGCCACACTGCTAAGTTTTCTAGAGAAGCTAATCGAGTCATCAGATAGGATTCAAATGGGTCGATTTCGGTACCAAGAACGACTTACCTTTGGCCTCAACAGCAGTTGGTTTGTTGTCAGTTGATTGTGGCAATGCGGTTGCAACATTTGAAGTATACTCTGCTTCGACTGGTAGCTCTGGTAATGGTTGTAGTGTTTCTGTGGTAGGATTCTGGGATTCCTTCATTCGTGAAATAATGTCTGCGATCTCCGCTGGAGAACGGCGAACGGGTCCTGTCGAAGCAGGCGCTGGAGGCGTAGTGGTTGTTGCTACTGTCTGATCGACAGGAACATCGACGTCAGGTGTTGTTGCTGCTTTTTCAGTTTGCTGACTCTTCGATGGCAATGACAATTGAGATTCTTGCTCTTGAGGCTCTACAGGTAGTTCTGAAGGATTGACAAGTATATCACTAAGTACCTCCGATACTGTTTCGCTTTCAGCAGCATCCGGTATGTCGACCTCTTTATCCAATATCTCGGGAAGATCAGTGCTCGTCAACTTTGTGTAGCCTCCAGGATGAGATGTTTCTTGTACATGTTGTTGTGGTTCTTCCGTTACTGTCGACTGCGTGGCTGCAAGTGAGAGGGTTTGCTCCGAGTTCTTGTTCACAAGTCCAGCATGCGTTTGATCTTGCTCGAGTACTTCGTTCACAGCACCCTCTCCATATTCAGATGGGAAGCGCGAGGAACTCATGAAGATGAACGTTGTGATGATGAACAAGTTGATGACGAGGATCAACCTATTGAGACAAGCAGTCAAAGGTATGAAATCAGTTCACACAAGTGCAGTACATGAACAATAGTGTAACACGCACCAAATCTTGCCACGGGCTGTTGTGAAGGAAACTCCTCTCGATTGATGCCTCGACGGATATGCGCTGCTCTGATGATGATGAACACTACTGGTATCTTCATCGTCACTCATTGGAGCAACAATGCTTTTCTTGCCTCGCCCATGCTTTGATAAGCGCATGGTCTTGTCGGATAGCACAATGCGTACTGGATCCACGCCGCAATTTGGCTGTTTATTGCGGGTTGCGACTATACGGGCAAGTGACGTTTCAGACTAGTGAGACGCATGCACAGCACTAAGTTCGTGTTCAAAGCAAAGTACAACATGTACATGGTACCTTACACTTGACACGCAGAAGTGAGTCCAGGAAAACCTTCGAACACCTGTGTCAACGCGATGCGTATCAAACATCGCTTTTGGGTGGTATTCCCACGGAAACCAATGCTGTCCCGCTACTCGGCACAAACTACATCAACAAGAACGTAAAGAATCACCTGAATATCTCGATATATAGAGTAGAACAAAAGGGTGCGTGTCGTGTATCTCTCCGGTTAGACTCTGCTTCCTTGTGCTCCTGCCTCTGCGTCTGCTCTACATCTAGTACGGGTCCGTCTCGTTGAGCCACTTGTCCAGTCCCTTGAGCGGCTTGGCCTGCTTGACCGCCTTCTTGTGCTCTGCGATCTTACTGGGCATGGCTTCCAGTGCCGCCTGCACCTTCTTGACACTGTTCACAACAAGCCACAACAACATCAATCCAACTGCCACCTCCAGCAACACTCCAACAGCCCATGACGCACCGGTCGAACTCGTTGCGCTGGTTCTTGTGACCCTTGAGTGGCCGCATCACGTGGTGCTTCTGCGGTCGGTCCCAAGTCTCGAGCCAGCCGCCCTTGCCTTCCTCCCACGTGCCCACGAGTCCATTGCGCGCCGCGTGCTTCTTCACCATCGCAATCTTGCGGCCAGAGATCAGCGGCTGCTTCCACTTGCCATCCACCAGACGAGGCTTCATGGCGGCCTCGGCCTCAACCGCACTCAGTCGAAGGAAGCGCTGCACGCCGCTCATAGTCACTCGATCAGCTTATTGCTGCCAAACCAGCGGTTTGTGTGCGTCTGATTTTCAACCAGTCAGATGACACGATGGTATTATCAGCCAATTATTATAGTCGTACTTAAACGGATTTGACAAGGCGCAGACTTTGGAAAGCACACCTGAACGATGGACATGGCGACGGCCGCTCCTCAGATGGCTATGAATCGGGCCTACGCGGCGCCGCAGCAGTTCCAGCAGCCCCAACAACCTCAGCAGCAACAGGAGCCCAAACAGGTCAGCACAGAGCAGATCCAGGTGCGTTGTACCATGCGTAGTGGCCTTCGTAGCTTGTTTTAATAGGAGAAATTGCGTTTAGGCGATGTTGGACGAAAACTCGAGTCTCATCGTGGAGATCATCGAGCTCAACACGCAGATCAAACATGGCAAAGGCACAGCGCAACTCGGAGAGTTTACGGAGAAGCTCGACAAGAAACGTAAGAACCTCAACAAGAACCTCATGACGCTGGCCAAGTGGGCGGATGAATCTTCCGAGTCCTCCCCGAGACCGCCACAAGCCTACGGACAACAGCAAATGACCCCACAGCAGCAACAGCAGTACGCGCGGGCAGGTATGATGCAGATGCCCATGGCCAACCAAGCGCAGTATCAAGCCCAAGCCCAAGCGAGAGCCCAAGCCCAAGCGCGACTTCAAGCTCAAGCTCAAGCTCAGGCCCAGGCGTACGCACAGGCTCAGTACCAGGCAGCGCGTATGAACCCCATGATGACTCAGCAATACGGACAAATGAACCCCATGGCTCAGCAGCAGCAACAGCAACAGCAACAGCAGCAGCGTTTTGGGAATGGTGGCATGTCCTACGGAGTGCCAAACAGCGGACCGATGTCGCACCCCGTCCGCATGAGTAACGCCATGCAAGTCCCCACTAGCTACGCAGACAATAGAGGTGCTGTGGCGCCCAACATGGGTTACCAGGTTGGACCGCAGGGCTATGGTATGATGCCCCCGACGCAGATGCAGCGCATGAACACGGCGACGCAAGGGATGGCTCAACAGAGCATGTCCCAACCAACTATGCAGCAGCAGAGCATGCAACAACAAGGTATGCAGAGCATGGGGATGGCGCAGCAGAGCATGTCAATGCCACAACAGAGTATGACGATGCCCCAGCAGAGTATGTCGATGCCTCAACAGAGTATGTCGATATCACAGCAGAGTATGTCGATGCCGCAGCAAAGTATGGCGCAGCAGAGCATGCCGATGGGACAGCAGGGTATGCCCCAGCAGAATATGCAGATGCCCCAACAAGGTATGGCCCCGATGCAGATGAACGGTCCTACGAACTCTGGACCTATGGCCGATGCCTCCGGTGCACCGACCAATTAACTGTTGTGGTGAGCTACTGTAGTAGATGCCGTAACAAGAATTCATTCTCAATATCTCCCAACGTGGTCATCATTCAACTTGCATCTTCGATCGTGAGTATCTTACGGCAGGGTTTCGGAACTGAGCATGATCAGTAGTGTAGCCGGAGACAATCGCACCGAAACGTGTCTAGCGCTATTGAAACAGTGTTTGTCAAACTTCTCTAGAGGAATAAATGCAGTTACCATTTACGCGTACATGTACTTGCATCGGCTGGAAAACGGTTATTCCATAACGGTTAAATCATCAGTTAATTGGTTATGTCACTTGGTTATTGAAGTTCGGTGTTAAAAGTAGCGAGGGAGATGGACACTTATTGCGATTGGTCGAAATCACGATTCGCACCTAGTCGCGTCGTCACAGTACGGTTCAGTTCGGTGTTGGGTAAGCAATCGAGAGCCTCTCAAGCCGTCGGAATTAGGTCGCTGATGACGCCGTTCTTCCGCTCCGTGTCGCGCTCCAGGGCTGTCCAAGCATCGCGTCTGCTGTCCACTGCAGCGGAGCACGCGGCGCCTCCCACGCGTCGCCGCCTGCGCGAACTTCCGCCGCCGTTGAACCTTGTGCGTCCATAAATTATAGCAATATGTGAAGCTCTCGAATACCTGACTAATGTTTATGCTTTTGGCTGTTGCAGACGGATGCTGCTGCGGAGCGTATAAAGGAGCTACTTTTGAACAAGCCTGACGCCATTGGAATCCGGCTAGGGGTTAGAACGCGTACGTAGTGAGCTGTGTCGAAAGCGTCCTGGTGGTACAGGTTCACTATGGAAAACACTGACGAGATATTGATGCAAACTGTAGGTGGGTGCAATGGGTTGTCATACACGATGAACTACGCAGACAAGAAGGAAAAGATGGAGGAAGAAGTGAGCAAGAATGGTAAGAAACGCTTGAAGAATGTATGGTGAATGTGGAACAAGTGCTGATAGATTTGTTATTGCTGCTAGGTGTACGCGTCTTCGTGGAGCCCAAGGCACTATTCCACGTGGTTGGCACAACCATGGACTTCCAGGTTTGACTGACTGTCGTCTCTATCTGGTAGAGGCCAGGTTTAATTGACTTGTGTGTAATCAGGTAACTCCTGTCTCGTCCGAGTTCGTCTTCGAGAACCCGAACGCCAAGGGAAGCTGTGGATGCGGTGAGAGCTTCAACGTTTAGTTCGCAAGCATTCAGCCTGCAAACCAAGCTAGAGGAGATCATTTGTATTTGCTAGCTCCGCGCAGACGTAAACCATATTTCCGGTGCTACGAAAGCTCCAAACAATAATAATATCAGGATTCATGCCAACTTGTGTATTTTCAAGCGATTTCTACTGTCGACTTCTTCAGGTCGTGAAGAGGTGGAGGACGAGTTGCGTAAATCGCAAACTGCTCCGGGGAGAGGCGATCAATGTGACTGGACGTCGTGTAATCCAGCTTTTCGTGCCCAAGTAAAAAGTGTGATGAACGCAGATCTACACAAACGCATCAGAACGTTAGAAGATAGGCAAGCAACAAAGCTGCACGCACCATTCTTCACAGATGCAGCCATAATCGAAGGCTTGTAAATCTTAGACTTGTCTTCGTAGGTGCTCTTTGCTGTGGAGATATATTCGATCTCATCGTCGTAGGACATGCCTCGAGTTGGTCGTGGGCCTGTTCGAGCACGAATTTCGTTTCGTAATCTGATCGTTTCTGCTACTTTATCCTTGTCCCATTGCGTAGCGAGCTGCGTTGAAGACACGTAGGGAACAACATCGTGCCCATAACATGAAGAAGTACGCGTGAGCAAGTCCTTGGCTTCCTTCGCTAACTCGCCTCGGTATTTGTGCACTTCTCCCGTTGGATCTCCAAGTTTGCTGGAAATCGTGAAGTCTCGTTTGGTAACACCAGGCTCGCCGAACTGCACATGACACTGCTTGTTGATATTGTTTCTATCATTTTGAGCTGTACCAGCTGGTTTTTGGCCCACATACTGGTTCATTGCGGCGCTGGTGCTCTGGTACTCGATGGCATCCGATCCAAGTACTACAGACACGACATGATGACGACTTGTAGACATTTGGTGCTGCTGGGAAGGATGCTTCTGTTGTGTACTTCTAGTAGCAGTAGCTATCTGTGCGCACAAAAATAAATGACAAGCTTCACACAAAAGTCAGACACTTGATCCTACAGACAACAAGAAATAGCAGGAGACAGCTTCGATGTGAGCAGTATTATTAGACAGCACCACTGAAATAGCTAAGTGAAAGTATAGCTACCGCTTGGGACGCCTTTGCAAAATGATCCGATGTCAATCGCTGCTTAATTGATTTTGGCCTTGCTGAAGTCCATCTCGGGGTGCTGTGCCATGAACTTTTGCAGAACGTCTTGTTTCTGTATATCGTCGCTCGTGGGGAGACCCATGGCCTTTTGACGTTGGTCAAACATCATTTTCTCCACAGTCTGGCGCGTGTCGGAGTCCAGGTCATCGAGCTTCGAGTTCTCAGGCTGCACCTTTTGGGTATCGATCTCGTCGTCCCCCTCCATGATCGTCTTCCACCACTCCATTTGGTTATCCTTCTGCAAGTAGATGCAGATGCGGTTGCCATCTTCCAGTGTCCAGAAGCTGTCGTCTACTTTCACCTTCTTATGCAAGGGTCCGTCCACGAAAGTCTCGCCACCTCGCAAACCCACCCTTAGTTTTCCGGCACGGATTTCCACATCAACCTGTCGGGACTTGGTGCCTTCAGGGACGGCAAAATTGACCTGAGCTTCTTGCAATGTCTGGGTCCACACGTACTTGTCTGTCTGACCTCCGTTTCCGACAGGCGCTGTAGTCACAAAACATCACACCGTTAGCAGAGCAGTCAAGTAAATGGCACATATCTAACATACGTGGTCCGTCATCCTCTTCTTCGTCCTCTTCCTTTGTCGTTGTACTGGTCTTCTGAGGCGACGTCTGCTCGGGTGACGGTTCCTTCGCCTCCGGCTCGTCGTCGTCCGTGATTTCCTCGAAGCGCGGCGTGTTCTCCTCCTTCTTCTGCTTCTTCTCCAGCTCCGCTGCCTTCCGTGCTGCTTCCTGCTTCTGACGCTTTTCAGCCTCCTGCTGCTTCTTCTGGAACTGGTCCTTCTCGGTCAATGCCGCCTGCTTGCGCACACTCTTGAGGACCGTATCTTCGATCACCTTGGGCTCGGCGCCCGTGAAGAAGTCCGTCTTGCGTCGCAGGAACGAGAACACCGTGTCCAGGAGCGGTTCGATGCCGCGCTGCGACTGCGCGATGTTCAGCAGCATGCTGTCGAAGCGATCCGTCTCGGTCATGCTTGTCAGTTGTCACTGGAGGCGTCTCTTTGGTTTGTGCCCACGAAGAGTATCTATCGGAATTGGTGTCTGAGTGGTGTGGTGCAATCTATCGAAATCGGTGTCTGATTGGTGTGATGCAATATTTGCTTAAAGTACGGTTGACGTAAAGGCACACAAGTGGGTGAGCCCATGAGTACAAGGCAACTGAAGTGTGTTATTGAATTGGCCTTCAGACAGCTGATTGGTGTGGTGTAACATTCGCTTAAAGTACGGTTGACGTAAAGGCACCGCACAAGTGGATGAGCGCATGAGTACAAGGCAACTGAAGTGTGTTATTGAATTGGCCTTCAGACATTTAGCTACCGTACGGCGAGGAGCAGGCGCAATATAACCCGCTCAACAGGAGGCCAATTCCCCATCCAGCACACGTCTAAGCTGACTATTTGCAGTCCCTGTTTAACCCAGGGTGAGGCCGATGCCGAACTTGTGGGCGTCGCCGTCGAACGCTCAACAGGAGGCCAATTCCCCATCCAGCACACGTCTACGCTGACTATTTGCAGTCCCTGCTTAACCCAGGGTGAGGCCGATGCCGAACTTGTGGGCGTCGCCGTCGAAGTTCTTGACGTCCACGTGGGCGCTCGTGGTGAGTGCCAGGAAGGGACGGATCTTCTGCACGAGAGCCAACGACACGTGGCCGTCCGACTCGACCTTGCCGGCGTACGTCGTGAGCTTGTCGGCGTTGTAGCGGCCGCCCACGCTGAGCGTGTTCTGGCCCGACTTGAGGTCGTAGTTGAAGAGCGCCGAGTAGACGGTGTCGTGGGACAGGTGGTGGTGGAACGAACCCGAGAGCGCGTTGAACTTCTTCTTGGTCTGCAGCGTGGCGGTAAAGTCGTTGCCACGGTAGCTCAGAGCCACGTTGTGGTCCACAACGGCCGACTTGTTGTAGTTGAAAGCGGCCGCGGCACCCACGAGCACGTTGTCAAAGCCGTACACAGCGGCCTTGCTGACGGTGCTGCTGCCAACGTCAATAGCACCGTTCACGGAGTAGTTGGACTGCTGGTACTCCCAGCCAAAGACGCCGACGCGCTTGGCGTGGGCGTTCTTGGCGAGGGAACCATCCTCGACCTTGGCCGTGAGCTTGAGGCCCTTAGTGAAGATGTTGGGCAGCTCGGCCTCAGAGATCAGTCGGCCGTGCGTGGTCACCTGCAGCTTCTTGAAGACGACGCCGCTGCTCTGGTGCGTGAAGGAGCCCGAGAGCTTGGCGAGGATGGCCTTGTTGCTGGCCATGTCGCCCTCGGTCGTGAACGAGACGCCGTTGGACGCCTTGGTCTTGATCTTGAGCTTGCGGGAGAAGTCGTAGTCGTCCTTCAGCACATTCTCAGCCGTCTTGGCGATGTCCTTGTACAGCACAACCATCTTCTTCGAGACTTGTAGGGTTCCACGCGCTGATCTTTTTCGTGAATGGCACTGTAGCCGCAGGAAAGGGGGCTCGTTGAATCTCCACCACGTAGGCTCCCGACTAAATCCGATTGGTTCGGACATAAGCGGG
Source organism: Phytophthora megakarya (assembly GCA_002215365.1). Lineage (NCBI taxonomy): Eukaryota > Oomycota > Peronosporomycetes > Peronosporales > Peronosporaceae > Phytophthora > Phytophthora megakarya. The sequence goes on from NBNE01000216.1 coordinate 16,962, forward strand.
ATCTTACTCCATACTCAAGCCAAGTTAATTCGCGAATCATACGAACCTCAAGGTGATGCAATGCTGCCCTGGCCCTGCAGTGAGATTCCTGCAGAGCTGTCGGTGTAGAAATGTTCATAATGGTAACGGCGAACTCAACTCATCGGCAGAATTTTGGTGGGTTGAACCGTCTCCTGTTTCGTCTCAGTCGTCAAATTCGCCACGCTGCCGGTGCGTGTCCTGCATCGTTCGTTCATCCGATACGTGTGTACCGCTACGGACGCCCCGCATTGAAGACACGTGCCAGCTGTTTTAGAGCTGCTCGACGACGTCATTCCGCGCCGCAGTTCACGTATGTGGTGCCGAAATGCACAGCCAGGTCGTCGGTGTCGGCCAAAATCCGTGCAACCACTGTACTGTATTCGCTGCATTGCAAGACTTGACTAGGGTTCGTACTCGGAACTGTCGAGTCTGTGCGAAATGGACGCGAACAACTGTCAATTGTGCACCCTTACCGACGTGGAGAGAGAAAGCATGAAGCTACCAGCGGCTGTATCAGTACAGCGCATTCAAGCGCCTTCCGGTGCAATTGTCCTTGCGATCGTGTTGCACTTACCGCTGCTCCCTACCCACATCGGCGATATGTGGGGTTTGGAAACCCGTTTCCCTCGACTGCGTCGCTTCAGCTTCAAGCAGTTGTTGCCTTTGTGTACATGTGGTGTACACGTTGGCTTCAAGTTGTGTTCAAGTGGTGTGTCGCATGGCATGGACCGACGGAACCCGTTTAGATACGATCGTAAAGATACGCCAGGCCCTGTCCTACCTGATCCCACCTCATGGTATCGGCTTTAGCGAGGGGGGGAGATTTTGTGTGGTTGTCTATGACTTGGTTTCAGTATTGCCGTGATTTGTAAGCCAAGTCGCATTTGTGGGGCTCGCATTTCATTTCGGAAGCTGAGCAGTAGCAAGCAACAGAAAGCCTAGGACGATGGTTGTGCTGTACAAGGACCTGGCCAAGACCGCGGAGAACGTCCTGCGTGACGACTACGACTTCTCGCGCAAGCTCAAGATCAAGAGCAAGGCGTCCAATGGCGTCGCGTTCACGACGGAGGGCGCGCTGAACGCCAACAAGTCGATCCTGGCCAAGGTCTCGGGCGGCTTCACGCACGGCGCTAGCGGCGTGGTCTTCAAGAAGCTGCAGATCACCACCCAGGGCCGCGTGGTCACGGAGGCCGAGCTTCCCAACGTGCTGACTGAGGGCCTCAAGCTCACGTTCAAGCTCGAGGACGGCTCCGTCGCCAAGAACACGAGCGCCAAGCAGGTTGGCGTGCTCGGCGCCGAGTACAAGCAGAAGAACCTGGCCGTGAACTCGGAGGCCGACTTCGTGTCCAACACGGTCTCGGCCGCTGCCGTGCTCTCCCAGGGCGGCTTCGCCGTTGGTGGCCAAACCGCCTTCAACGTCGACAAGTCGGCCATTGTGCAGCACAACGTGGGCGCCAGCTTCACGGGCTCGGACTTCGTCACGTCGATCGTGACCAAGAAGAACTTTGCGGCCGTGCAGGCTTCGTTCCACCACCACCTGTCGCACAACACCGTGTACGCTGCCGTGCTGGACTACGACCTCAAGTCGGCTTCCAACACGCTGGTCGTCGGTGGCCGATACAAGGCTGACAACGACACCACGTACTGCGGCAAGATCGACTCGGAGGGCTTCCTGTCGCTGGCTTCCATCCAGAAGGTGCGCCCGTACGTCACACTGACCACCAGTGTGCACGTGGACGCCAAGAACTTCGAGGGCGACTCGCACAAGTTCGGCCTTGGCCTGACTCTGGGCTAAGCCTTCTGTTTGCCCCACCGGCCGATCTGGCCATTGTCTAGGAGAGACGAAATTAAAGACGTCTCCAGTGGAGAGAATCGGACGAGAAGAGAGACATAAGCAAAGAGAGCACGTTTCTTGTGGAGTAGTATTCATTCAAGTTGTATTTCATGGACCTGGTCCTAGCGTTGAGTTCTGTTTGATATTGCGATCGTCTCACTGCAGGAAGCTCGCTGAAGTGGTGACTTGCACGGCTATCGCTATCGTAGAGAAACGCAGCTTCCCGGTGGTGTTCGAAGACTCGAAAGAGAGGCTATCTTAGTGCAACAGCACTTCACCCTTCAAGTGCAGCATTTCTAGGTGCCCGTCACTTCAGCTGGTAAATGACATGTGCCCAGTCCACTTGCTGTATTCTTGTCGTGCAGACTAAGACGAGCTTACGGTGAAGAATTCAGCGCTCATATGTACTCATTTGTCACGTTCAAGACGACGCTGACGTAGGTAAGCAAACGACAACAGCTTCAACATGAGCTCATCTAATAGCTTTGTTATTGTCTCTGCCGAAGGTAGAGCTATCTACGACTTCGCGCGTGCTTCAACGTTTGAGCGTCGTTGTTTCCCAACCCGCTCCAGGTAGTCCACAAATCGGAGTTCGTCGCTGTCTCCGAAGAGCTGCTTCATGCGCATTTCGAGCTGTGATTGACCGTACCTGGCGAAGAGGATGGCCATCGTGTCGTCTGCAGTGATGACTCCGCAGTTTTTCTTGTCGTACGTCATGAATTGGACGACGTTGAAGAGGTTGGCGGGCTCCAGCTCCGTCTTGTCGAGTAGGTTCCGATTGAACATGGCGCGCAGCTCCTCCCAGTCCACCACGCCGTCCAGGTTCTCGTCAGCCTCCCAGATCATGTCGGCGATCTCCTTCTTCGAGCACACTTTGCCCAGCGCCTTGATGGCTTCGTACAGATCCTCGTTCTTGATGACCCGGTTGTGGCTGTTACTGGTTTGCACTGCAGTTTGGTCGGCCACAGCCTTCTCCATCACCTGGTCAACTTTGCGCAGCTCGTCTTCGATCTCCTCACGCGTCATCTTGGCACCTTTCTCATTGAGCATCGCAGACACTTCGGGGTTATTCCGACTGGCCTCCAAGCGTTGCCGTCGCTCCTTGCACTCGTTTGTCGTGTGCGCCAATTTCTTCTTCTGACGGTAAGAACTGAGGTGATCAAATACCCGTCGCAATTCGCGTTCCTCTTGGGCGATCATGCCCTTGGTGTCATCATTTGCAGACATCATGGTTGCAGTCAACGGATGTAGTGTTCAATTATGGCCCTGAGCGAAATGCAGCAGAAATAAATGGACACTTTCGCTAAATTTGCCGTCGTGGACTCAGCATGGAGCAATTTATGGCAGCAGTATCCATGCAAACTCGAAGTACCAAGCTGGGTGAATATCTATTCCTCTATTAAGCGTCATCAGCGTCTTCCACGAGACGCGACACCATGGCGTCAACTTCGCTGGGAGACATCGTCTCGGAGTTCATGATGGCATTGGAAATGATCGTGATGTTCTTCGTAGTCTTCGCGTTCACCCACACGACACCATTCACTCCAACAGCCACCTCGAAGGCCACCTTCTTGCCCAGTGACGCTAGTACTTGACAATCTTCGTGCAGCAACGACTTCGCTAGTCCAATAGACGTCTTGAACACGTAGCCATCGTTCAGCTCGCCGTAGATGGCTAAACCCGTCATCCAGTCCTTCTTCGTCACGCTGGGAGGAGCTACACAGCGGTATCAGTCACGTTTTAGCTCATTACAAAGTACACCGATTCATGCATATAGATCTTACCTTCGCAAGTGATTTCAGGTTCCACATCCGGGTTGGTCTTGCTAACGCGAGCGTACACAAGGGATCCGAGACGCAGACTAGGACGGTTTCGCTTAGTTGCTCCATCGAACGCGAGCGACCCCAACGTAGCGTTGGCACTGATGCAACATAGATAACAATGAAGTTAGATAAGCCGTGGTCTTTGCGGATCAATACGAGCAAAAAAACTTACGCAGCTCCGATATTCACACGGTAGAACTCAGCGTTACGATCTGTCACGATGCCAATGACCCCATCATCCATGGACGCAATGTACTGCACAACGAATAAGAGCAATCAATCAACACCGATAGAAATTAACGAGTCGAGACTAGCAGCTCACGTACGCGCTTGTGGTTGAACTCGACCCAGTAGCGGTTGGCTGGACGATAGCGGAGAACTCCAGCGTTCGTGCACACGATCCGGTCATCCGGTAGTTGCTTCAGACCAGCTCCTATCCACCAGACACAAACAGCATGTCAGCAATTGCATCCACTCGTTGGAACGTCGGACAGTGACAACTCACCAAGTTTGACACGACGCGTGGTCTTGGTGAGCGTAGCAGTGACGTCGTCACCCGGCAGCACAACAACGGGTGAGAAGAGGAAGTCCACAGAGCGCTGTGCATCCTCCAGGAAACTGCTGGCGTCCGCGTCGGCGGTTTGTTCCTCGGCCTTGCGCTTGTTCTGCTGCGGCATCTTCGAGACTCGACTGTGACTGGAATTGGTAGTGAACTCGTTTAAGTACGATATGCTTCGTTGGCAATGCACGAGTTCGTTGCATGTGCTTGAGAGCATGCACATCTTCGTATCCTGGTTTTCTAGATGAAAGAAGGCAACGAGACGAAAACACTGGTGTCAGTACGAAATTACGATGCTCATCTTGTCCTACAATTTCATCAGCACTGGTGCAACCCTCATGATCTCAGTCATGTATGCAACAGCTCGTCAAATGAAGTCCTTTTAACTTAGAACAGAAAGATGCCTATCTGCTGCTGCACTTGCGACTAGAAGTCTAGTATCGACGCGTTCTTCTCCACAGCCACGCCGACTCGCTCAGTAGTCAAGCTTGAATTGCAGCGCATCTATTAGGGGCGTCCACGTCCTCGGCCGCGACCTCGGCCACGCCCACGTCCACTTCCAGCAGGAGCGCCAGCCTTTACCTTCTCGCGCGGGGTATCGTCGATCAACAGCGTGTCCAAGTTTAACGAGTCTGGCAAAATATAGTAGCGGATGTTGTTGCCACGGATGCTCAGCGAGTCCAGACTCACGGGGTTCTTGCCCTTCACAGTCATCTTGACCGCCTTGAGGTGAGTGTTCATGCTGATGTCCACGCCTACAGTCCCAAAAGAAGCATAAGCGTGAGAAATCCCAAGAGTAATTTACAGCAAGGAATGCGACGCGTCCACACCAGTGATTGTCCCGTGTACGATCGTTCCGTTCTTGAGCTCAATAGTGACCGTCTCATTCGACAGCTTCATCAAAAATCTACACGAGGAGACGGCGACAGAGACGCACAAGGTTAGGATACTTATAATACGATAGAGTCTGGATACGTGACATCCTTTGGGCCTGTGGCGGAGGGCGTACGCACCTGACGAGCTTCATGGTGCCCCGGTATTCACCACCAAATCCAAGAAGGCGTGCTCCTCTCCTTGCTTATCGGTATTGAATTTAAACCAATCATAGAATTCATTGATATATTTTAGCTAATCAGATTTCTGTCAATTCGAATATTGTTTAATCATCGTTTTTACATGTCAAAACGTTTAAAATCATATTAAACGGAAACGAGGGTTAAAGTGAAAGGGTTAAATAGAGAAAAACCGGTTTAGTTATGGGCAGTATTTCAGTCGCAAACATGAGTTACTGAATAAAATATTGCTTAACACTGTTGAGCACCCCAAGCAGGCCCGCGCGAGGGAGTCCAACGCCAACTTTAAACAGTGTATAGGTAAATGCCTCGTTCTGTTCTGATACACGGGTTAAGTTCGACTTCACTTTGATATCCAAGAACATTGACTTATTTAGTGTAAGAAGGCGGACGTATAAGCATAATGCTGTTACTGCCGATAGCGCGCTAAAAGTAAAATGTCGTCGACACAAAATGCGGGGCACATGTACTATATGCAACGGATATCGCCACATAGCGTACTGTATACAATAGAATTGAACACGAGGAAGGTTTACAACTAACAAGGGGTACTGTAGACTAATGTATTATTTATTACCTACGGGGGGGGGTAAATTCGTTCAGTTTTTTTAATGACCTTCTAAAAGATCTTAATTTGTGCCAATGTATCGGTGACTTTGATAATGTTTGTTCTGGACAGGGATCCGCACAAAGTAATAAGGCACAAAAATATATTCCATAAAACATATTTCATTATTTATTTTGTAGACAAAAATATGTTTGCATACTCATCCAATAATATTCATTACTATATTCCACGCATCCAAACCTACCAGCTTTGAGTATTTTCAATCAGAGCCACCGTGCCTCGTACTTCTGCAATTTTGCGCTTCACTTGGCTTCATTATACTATTCAAATTATAGTCACTCCACTTTTTAACCAATCACATGTCTATAAATAATGAGAAATTGGCCTATCAGAGAGTGGAATCGTCAAGCTTCCACGTACGGAGGTATTTAGTCCAGCCGAGCGTGTTGCCTGTGCCGACTTCCGTCTCTCGGAAGTTCCAACACCCCAACCCACACCACTTTCGGAGTTGTCAATTGTTCAGCAGGCTTTCAACAGACGCAAGGTGGCCAAGCACTCAAGGTATGCGGACGTTTCCTTTGTACCTTTTACCTCTAACGAGCGCGAGCGGGTTTCTTCTGCAGCCCAATTGGTTTACTTGGAACTACGTAAGAGAATGGATGCTTCAACGCTTGAGACGCTCATGTTCCTGATGTAAAACAAGGACATGCGGGACGTCAACACTATTGAAGCCGTGCGCAAGTAATAACTATGGTTAAACATAATGCAAACTAATGGAATTATTAATTCAATGCATTCTTTGGTCGTCATTAATATCACTATGCAATATTGCCCTTCACTGGTTCTGGATAACTTGTTTAACGTAGAATAAATCAGACCACGCCTAATTGCTACGAACATGAATACAGCGATAAACCATTCGTTGTGGACTCGATACGCCCCAGATTTTCAGATAAAAAACTACAGTACACTCAGCTTTTACCTTTTTTAGTTCGCGAATATCATGAACGTAGAAACTTCATATGCTATACGGTGTCATAGATTAATTAGGGGAACAGTCTATTCGGTTTAGGTTTCATAACGGTACTCTATTATGCCAAATTTTTGTCAAACAAAGTCGCGCGGCGCGCGAAGAAGCTCTTAAATTTGGACATTAGGACAGATTTTGCATAATCATTTAAGATTAAAACGAACGACAGCTAGTACCAATTTTAGTGGTCTATTTTGCTACTTATTTAGGTTAAAACAGTCTCTAGCAGAAGCCGTATCTTAATGTAAATTGCCAACACTGTGCTCTAGCTTCACGACAGTAATGCCTGAACTTGCTGATACCTTGTGTTCTGTTGATAATTTTCGAGTAAAAGGCATTGGAATACTGATCACTAGAACACATTAATACAAAGTTATCTTGGCTCAGGATTTATTCGTGCATTCGCCGACTGTGGAAAGTTCACCGACAACCAAGTCGCTAGCCCTGCAACGGGGTAACACTGCGACGATGCATTCGAGGTCGTGTGTATCTTTGCAGTGATTTCCAGCAGACCTGAGTAAATTGGCGAAATCTCCTAGACCAAAGGTGGAACCATAAACTTAGTAGCAAACCAATGTATCAACGACTACTATAATATATGCACGAAATAAACCACACACATAAATTTCATGTACATGTCTAGCAGCAACAACAACGTGGTCGATGCAGTGCTCAATACCAGATCAGCATTAACCACAAAACGTTTTGAATTACGTGTCTGGCAAAAAAAGTTATTAGCGGTGCTCTGATTCCTAACATGTACATTAGCAGTATCTGCCACAAATGTCCGAGGGATTCTACCTATCGGCGACGTCGATGTGGAGATACGGCAAAACACCCATCGACCATCGGAACCACTCGTATTCTGTCGTCGTTTCCAGATGAAGATCATTCAGATCGACTTTCGCCTGAAAATACCATTGCAGACACCATCTGAACACGTCAAGCTCTCTGAAGCCTGTCTTGTCCTAACAACAGGCTGGCAGCATGACCATGCTCCATTCCACAAATTCTGACCACACAGTCGATCAGATCTTTCGCAGTTGTCGAGTGTGTGCTTTTTCATCGTCAAAAGTTCTCGACGCAGTCAAGAATTGATGTAGGCGTGTCAGGAACGCGGCACAATTATTTCCCATTTCCTGAACAGCCAACAACGCAAGCTTCGAGTTGGACACGAATAAAGATGAAAGTAGCAGACACGTTCTACAGAACCGCTTACATCTCCGATATGCTGAGATGCGGCACTGCTGGTGGTGCCAAGTTGGTTATCTGAAATGCTCTGTGACAAAACTTATCCTGCAAAGTCGCAGCGGGGTCCCTTTGTCTTTTATGACGCTCACAGCCGTCATTTGACGCTGCTCTTTTGTGGTTAGGCTGCAATGGAGTGTGACTATGTCATTGGACGTCGTGGCAGCTTTAAAGGAGCGCTGAGGCCAAAGTTACATCCATTTGTACGTTCGTCGAGAGCGGTGATTATGGCGTCATCGAAATGCTCATAACGTTGTTTCTGAGGAGTGCTACGCGGAAACGCGCCCATGTTCGAGATGCTAAGGTGCAGCCCTGACGATCGTGTCAATTGGTTATCTGAAGTGCTCTGTGGAAAAAGTTATCCCGCTATGTATTTTAGAAGGTTTGTGTATTTTGTGACGCTCACATCGATGATTCCACGCTGCTATTTTGTGGATTGAGTGTAATGAAGTCTGGCGAAGTAGTAGAATGTTGTTCTAGCTTTGGGCAAGTTTGAGGTACATACCCTATCATGGAAGGAAGTTTTAAGGTGATATACATTCCACAGCATTTCACCAAAGATTTCAACAACTTCAAGACATTACGAAAAGAACCTTTGGAAGAGCAACACAAGTGTAGCGGTGATGCTTCATATTTGAGACAGGATTGTGTATTCATTGGTACCAATGGGCTTCTGGACAAACATTTAACTGCTCGATTTGAGTGTCTCGTACAAAGGAAAATTTTCGAAGCATGTTGCCATCCGCGATTGCAGAAGCATCTATATTACGTATGCAAACAGGCATACAAACAGCACGAAGCAGATGTACGAGCTGTCGCGATTCATGTATCACTCATTTACGACGCAACAGCAGTTCTAACGGGTTGAAACATCACAGACCTGGCGGAGGATCTCGGGAAGCGTAAAGCCAGGGGTTCATATCAGCAGCAATTTGAGCTGTATTTAGTATTCGTACAATTCCTACATCTTTGTATCAATGATACTGATACAAGTATCATTATGAATTTCTATATAATGATACGTGTATTGATACCTAAATGTTATATGTAAGTTTGTGATCGTGTTCCATTCCACTTCATTCGTTCATCAAGAGCTTGTATTGAGGCCAATTGGCCTTCATCAGGCACAGCTTTTCTGCTCGATCTTCATCCAGACGGGTACGCAACTCATTCACAACGTAACCACTGAGGCTGAAAACCCGTTCTTGTTGTGCAGTAGACATTGGCTTCGCGAGATAAATCCTAGCTAGGATGGAAATCGCAGGAAAGCTGTTTTCACCGTGGTCTTTAAACCACTTAAGTATATCCACGTCGTGATACAGCTGAAGTAAATTGTATTTATCACCTACTGAAGCTACTCCATGCCAATTTACAGAGTTTTCCACTGGTTCCAAGTGTTCATCGCCTGTAAATCCAGGTCATTCTCAATCTCTACCATTTCCTTGTTATTTGTGGGTACATCTAGTTCGAGCAATTCGCTAATAGCGCTGTTAGATGCGTATTTTCCATGTTGCAGGGGTTCATCAGATACTGATCCCTCTTCCTTGTGTTCGTCACAAATTGGTATAAGTGAATTCATTTTTTGTAAAGTACACAATGCTCAGCTTGAAGTTCTTGTTCTGCGCGTGTCACCAAGACAGGATCACTTATAATTGAGTTGGCCTTCGATTTTATGCGGGGATCTAATAGCATCGCCTTGATTTCGTTGATATCTTCGGATGGAAAGCGGAGTGAAAGTTGAGCACGTAATCGATCTCGGCAACAAAGACCTTCGTTTGAAAAATCTTTTACACTTTTAGGTTTACGATGCTGAGTAAACTCGTTTCCTTCAGAGGAAGGACGCCCAAGCAACAAACCATTTATCGTTTCTGAGTCCAAAGCTAGAGACAGCATCTTCCGAAAAAGTAGGACAAAAGAGCTAGCTACACCAGCTCGCTGAACCTCACCAAGGCTAAATTGTGATAATTGATCCGTAAGTCCCTCCATTTCGATGATAGTGTTCCAGTCTTGTTCCGAAATTTGTGTTCACACCTTTTGCTCATCCACAGGAGCGGTATGAAAATATTTTGCAAACGCAAAAAAAATTGTAAACACTACGTCTCATGAGAGTGACAGCATAACCGACTCGAGATTTTGAGTCAATTTCAATGTTAACAGCAAGCAAATTGTAGAGATCTTTAAGCTGTTTCAATCTTGCAAGACGTTGAGGGGAGCTGAAAAATGTAGCCAAGCCACGTAACTTCTGAATAGCACGCAACCCAGCTTTAAACTCGCCTCCAGGCGTGACAACAATTTTACCATCATTCCTTGTGTTCTCTTTCAACCCCAAGGCGTACAACATACACAACCTTAATAAATGCATTAAGCAGTCAACTTGATCAGTGTTTGTGAAATGCTCTGACACGTTTCTTGCACAAGGTGTAGTATCACTCACAGTGAAACGAGCGTACTCATCAATGTCAAATTTTAATCGGGAATGAATACCCGTTTTTATTTTATCTGCTACAACGCTGGATGCATGTCCATCAGAATTTGGTTGTGCTAAAAGCGAAAGTTTCATCAGACGCCACTTTGAATTAATGTAAATGATAGTGACACCGATAATGTTCATCTTTGCAGTAGATCATGAAGCACCGACACGAAGGGTAATTGGAGGACGATAGAAAATTCAAGTAGCAGACTACTTGCCACCTTTTTGTTGAATATTTGGAACTCACCATCGAAAAAATCGTAAAATGTGTCACGTGCCGGAACCAAAAGACTTGGTCGATTCGATAAGCGGCGGAGCATAAACAGAAATTCATCATTTTCTAGAACTGTGTACGGCAGACCTGCCGACAGCAACCACCGAACCATCAAAATTCGTAATTCATCATCACCCACTACAAAATGTCCATAGATGGTTCGCTGTTTTTTTGCTCTTGGTGCCACTTCACCGGAGCTCGCTACGTTAGAATCGTAAGCTGTAATTCTGGCAGCCGTAGTATCTTCTTTGGCTTTTTTGGTTTCAATTGAAAATGGATGTGTTTTAAGTTGTCGGAGCATGTGCTTCACTGCGTTAGAAGAAGTCTTCTGTCGCATTAAATGCGACTTCCAAGAAGTAGCAGTTGGATCACGAGTTTTCAATTTGTCAGCACAGACTAAGCAAATGTGTGTGAACAGCCTGTCACAGTCTAGTGGGTCTGGTACCGAGATGTCAAGTAAATGGATCAACCTCCATACAGGGGTAAACACGTCCTGGTTTCGGTGACGGATGAGCAGTGGAATGCCGTGTTCGTCTACATCTCCAAGAACAGGAGTGCCAATGGACTTCGTTCCAGTGTCTGGTGCGTTTTCCGCCATTAGTGCTTGCGTGGTTGCAAAGGTCTAGAGAGTTCTGTTTTACATGTAACACGAAGCCTTTGTGCGTCTATTTACATTCTGGGGGAAATTGTATGTAACAGATGAAACCACTTGTATCAGTGAGGATCACTCAATATGCATCCTAGGATCAATGATCCTGGTCTTTTGGAATGGATTGTATCACATGATACTGATACAGGTTTCGGCATCGTTCAGTATCAAGATACAATACCGATACCTGCTCTGATATTAACCCCTGCGTATAGTGGCCCTTCATATGGGCCAGGTCAGTGATTCTGCTCTACCTATACTACAAGAGGCTCATGATTCTGAGTGTTTTCCGTTCAACGATGATGAAACGGAAAGAAACTTTCGGGTCCAACTAGAAGCTAACCTCGTATCAGATGAATTGCACATTCAGGCGCTTCGTCAATACGAAGAGAGCCAACGCACTCCGGGCAATGCTTCTAACCAGTAATGACTTCTCTTCAAATGTGTATGTGATCAAATACGAAACACTTCAACACCACACTCCCTAGAAGAATCCCCGCGCCGGATAATTGCGATCGTGAAATATACTGCTTCGTTTTTCCTTGTTCTGCTAGTCTTTATCTTCTTTTTCTGTTTGCTTTCCATAGCTTCCGCACTCGCCAACGCCTCGGAAACGCTGTCCATGAGGAACTGTCCATCAGCAGAGGCATCGATACCAAGGTTCACCGGAATGCTCAGAGTGCTGGTATGAAGCATTAGCTCATGTTCTCTATCTAGAGACGCCTGCAGCAAGCGGTAAATCTAAAGTCTTAACGCACGTAGCATGACCATGCTCCACTCCACAAAAGCTGGCCCCACACTCGACCCAAATCTTTTGCAGATGTTGGGTGTGTGCCTTATCATCATCAAAAGTTCTCGACAATCAAGAATTCATGTACACGGTCAGGAATGCGGTGCCATCATTTCCCATTTGCTGAACAGCCTACAGCGCAAACTTCCGAGTTGGACAAGACGAGAGATGAAAGTAGCAAGACGAAGTATTGCCTCGAGCGAGCTGCGTTCGATTTGTGGGCCGTGCTGCCAACACAGGGGACACACACTAATCCCAAATTATTTACAAAGTCGCGCGGCGCACGAAGAAGCTCTGAAATTTGGACATTAGGACAGATTTTACATAACCATTTGAGATTAAAACGAACGACAGGGTGACTTTGAAAATGAAGGAGTTCCTCGTTGTGCATTGACATGATGTTTTATTTCATTAAATCATGACCCAATCATCTATTAGACCATTTCCCGGGCTACATGCATTTTGTCCCAACCAATTATGAACGGCGGGAAGGCGCCAGTCTCCACCGTTTCTGTATACGCGTCGAACGCGTTGCTTGACGAGTTTGCGGGCGTGGTCACGAAGTTGGTTGGGGGCAGGTGGAGGCGGCATGAGGATCAGGACAATTGAAGAATTAGGTTGCTACAGCAAAGGAGGTTTAGCGTGGCACCGAGACCAGTGAATCCATACTCGGAGCGCAGCCACTAGAAATCCACACAAAGCCGAACTTGGCGACGTTTCGCAGCAAAAGTTTCGCCGCCTTTCACTTTGGTTGGAACGAGTGATGAGAAAATTGCCATCTGTTGAGACAAACATATTTTTCTTAGTCCGACATGTAGGTTTAGGGATTTGTAATAAACTTCAAGTTAACTTTGATTGGGACAAAATGCATGTAGCCCGGGAAATGGTGTAGTTGTGTTACGTGGCCAGAGCATGTCACCATGTGGACGTATACTTGTAGACGGAGACTTTCAACCATGCTTTCTACTTGTCCCGTAAGCAGCAGATCCTTTTACGATTATCTGTGGCGACTTCCAAGCTCCGCATGTACATGCCCACAAATGATCGAGCTACCAATGTTGTCCGCCACAAGCTAATAGCTCAGCTCAAATGCTCAGTATGATATTCTCTAGGTACATTAACGAAGTAGCCAACGTCTCCTATATTTTATATCCCATTTTTTTATGGTGCGCGTGTAAACCCGATACGAAACGGTGAATTTATAAGAAGTGATTACTTGAAATTTGTATTGGATCAAAACCATATGTTTGCGTGCACCACATAAAGGTCGAAGTAATCCCTTTTGGGCTTCCGAGCAATGTTTAGTTGCACTAGTAGTATTAATCTCCTACTACACCTTACAAATGAGTATTTTCAGCGTCAAAAGTTACCAATGTCAAGCATACTTGGGCTTACAATGTCAGATGCTACCATCAGAGTACGCTCTGTAGGTTGATAGGTTGAGTACCAGTCAAAGAAGAAGCGACAGAGGAAAAGTAGTTAAGAACAAGAACACACTTGCTTGTCCAGAGAAAAATGATATGGAGGAAACCTTGTAGGTGACAACCCCTTCTTGGTTAAACTATACTATGCTAAGTTCAGTAAACCCGTGATAACATTCAACACATGTTTGATAAGAATCTAACAGATAGGGAGGTGGCGGCAATCGCATTCATCTTCAAATCGTTGAAGGCGGAGAGTTTCAACTAGTGCATCTTGCGAAGGATTAAAGCACTTTAAAAATTTGAGGGACAAAGGTTCCATCAGAAACAATTGCCTCATCGATTTGACGCGGGTGACTGCAACGTAGAACGAAGATCGCTGTGGTTGTTGTCTTGTGCGGTGGCGGAGAGGACCAACAATGGCCTTAGTAACAGTAAGTCCCTGGCACTTTTCAGTAGTCAGGGCAAAAGCGGAACTAACGGGACTTGATCCACAACTACAGAAAAAGAGCGATCCCGAATGTTGATTTTAACTCCAGCTTCCTTGCGGTGACAAACAGGGGATACACCAGGTGGAACGCAGTTCACTATAGTAGAAGAGCAGAGTGTGCGCTCTTGAAGTCGTAAAAAACGGTGTTGTCGCGCACCCTCTCTAAAGCGGTTGGGTTCGGGTCTTGCTGGAG
>NBNE01000217.1:0-31179 GCA_002215365.1 Phytophthora megakarya
TAAAAGCATTCACTTGATTATTCCGGCCGTACCGGAGCATTCCGTGGTTTGGCGACTATGGACAACTCGGCACTCTATTTCTTGGCCTCCATGTCCTCCAGCGCCTGACGCACCAGCTTGGCACCCGTGACCATGAAGAGCGTCTGCCAGATGCCCAGACCCAGACGCGGCACAATGCCCTTGAAGAGGCCGCCGTAGCCCTGCTCCTTGACGACAGTACGGAAGACCTGGACCATGTTCTGCTTGGGTTCGCCGCGGTCTGCAGCGCTCTGCATCTGGATGCGAGCCACCTCGAAGGGGTGGTTCCAGCAGGCCAAGCCGCCTCCCACAATGCCAGCACCAGCCTCCTGAGCCACAGTAAGCTTGGCGTCCTTGTCTCCATGGAACAACACCTTGAACTGGCCACGAACGATCTCCGTGAAGCCCTGACGCGACGCCCAGTTGGTGGCTTGACGGAAGGCAATGGCAGTTCCGCCCGGGTAGAAGCCCTTGATGCCGTGGGTACCGTACACGTTGCTGATGCGCTGCGACGTGGAGATGGAGCGGTCGCCTGTCACGGCGGCTGTGACGAGGAACGTGCAGGGGCCCATGACCACCACCTGGCAAACGCCGCCGCCGGCTCCGGCCAAGAATCCCGTGGCGCTCTGGCTGACTCCTGCGCTCAAGAGCGAGTCCGAGATGGCCTCCTTGGAGAAGAGCAGGATGGCGCCCTTGGACGCAGACTCGACCATCTTGGGGCCCGTTCCGGCCCAGAAGGCCGACACGCCGCCGCCCTCGCGCATCACGTTGCGGAAGGCTTGGAGCGTCGTCTCCGTGCGGTAGCGGCCCATGCGCGTTTTCCAGACCTCGAAGGGCATACCCAGCGTCGCGGCCTCGAGGCATTGCAGCAGACCGCCGTTGAACAGGTCGCGCGGACCCACTTTCTTGCCGGACGGAGGAGGAGACATATTGGGGGCGATAGATCGGGGCAAATCGAGATGTGACGGACTGAGTCGGAGAGCCAACTGAGAACGCGTGATGTCCTAAGATTATACTTAAAATTGGTGGGAAGTTTAGGATATCTGGGACACATCACAGTACTTGTGTTTCTGACGTCACTGTTTTCGTCAATACGAGGTTGGCGTGGAGTAGACCGCGTTGACCGTGGAAGGAAGCTGATCAATTGCTGTGTCAATCGAATGCGAGGTTTTGACTCTGCTTACAGGTATTAATACTAATGCCGTGCGTTGCCCGTGAAGCTCTGGATATTTTGCAGTGATCTTAGATACTGTAAAATTATCACTTTTAGTCCCAGGTGATTAGCCTTTTCATGTATTCCATACTATCAGGTAAGCCTGGGAGGCTCAGGTATCTCTGACAAGAATTATCTGTTCTCCCGCTACTGGGTGGAGGGCTTTGACGAAGGTCAGATGCACAATTGCTCTGGATATTTGCAGTGATCTTAGATACTGTAAAAAGATCACTTTTAGTCCCAGGTGATTAACCTTTTCATGTATTCCATACTATCTGGTAAGCCTGGGAGACTCAGGTATCTCTGACAAGAATTGTCTGTTCTCCCGCTACTGGGTGGAGGGCTGTGACGAAGGTCAGATGCACAATTGAACTCTAAATTAATGAGCTTCAGACTGTGGCAATCAGGTTCGTACACCTTGCGTTTGCAGCTACCGGTATGTGCAGGTAGCTACAATCGCTGAGGTTTGTTATCTCGTCACAGGTATTCTCCACGCCGCAACTGTTACAACGAGTTTCTTCCTCGTACCGGTCCGAGAGTGGACGCATGTTTGAGTTTCTGTTTCTTTGAGAATGATGTCTATATAATATATATTTCAAATAAGAAAACTCGGCATCCTGTCGATGCGAATACACATAGTCGATGGTCGTTTCTGCAAGACGACGAACTAACTGCTGCGATGTGTCCTGTTTGTTGGTCGGCTCCAAAACGTATCTGAACACCCATTCGAGTTCCTCGATGAGAGGACTGGCCGACGTCGCTACGTAAGAGCAACAAGAAGACGCGTGCTGGCTGAGATTCCTCGTTGCAGTAGGCAATGGATGATCAACACTACATGTAACTTAAATGAGCTGAGCGAGATCGCGGTAAATGGAAGCGAAACCGATGCTGGCTTGACCTGCTGCTCGTCTTCGTTCGGTCTTGATCTGCATGTCTTGCCTTGCACGTGTTGGTCTTCTGGGCGAGCATGGACCTCATCTCGTCCACGGCCTCGAGCTTCTTCTTCAACACGGAGCGCGCGTCCTTCACACTGAACGTTCGCCCGTCGGGGTCGTACACGGTCGCGAACTTGCGCACACCAGGTTAATCGCGCACACCAGGTCAATCGCGCACACTCGCACGCTCTTGAACGGGTCGAACGCTCGAAGGCGAGGCACGATGACGTAGTACTCTCCTTCTCGCACGCGTTGCAGACGGACAGATCTCTCCAGCGCTGGGAGGCGTTCGTGCAGAGCAATGCCGTCGCCCGCCTCCATCCCGAAGAACTTGGTGTGGAACTGGACGAAGTCTTGGCCGTGCTTCTCAACAGCACTCATCGAGCGTTTCCTGATCTCGATTGGGTTGGACAGCGAGAACTTGCTCTTGAACTTCATGTCCGAGCACGTGGTCTTCTCGTCCCGACTCTTCATGGCGAAGAACAGCACCAGCGACGACTTCACCGCCTTCTTGAAATCACGGAATGCAGTCTCGGACCTCGTCGTGAACCTGCTTGTGTCGGGCTCTCGCGCGCTTGTTGTTCCGAAAGTACTTGGACATGTTCTCGCGATCGGCCGGTACTTCTTCACAAGTTCTGCCAGCGTCATCTTTTCATCGGACGCGATCCCGAGTCGGTCTTCGCGGGAGCGGGTCACCAGCTTGTTGTATATCGCGCGGTTAGCAGCGAACATCTGAACCAGCTTAGCGCGCTGGTTCGAAGTCGGGAACAGTCGAAGCTTTACCACACTGTTGACGGTCTCCTCTTCTTCTTTCATCTGACTCGTCCGCATCCTCCATAACAACATCCTGTGCAGGCTGTGGCATGCTTCGATGCATCTCTCTCCAACACGAAGTGCGTTCCTCGACGGCAAAATTGGTCACGTCGACCCAAGACGCGAGCAGCGGTTCGACCACTCTCATGCGGTGCGAAACACGGTCGTGGACGAACCTTGCTGCGCGGTTCGAAACACGTCTCTCTTCTTCTCACGTTTGCACTTCTTCCGTCTCCTTGATCGAGATGTGGGGAGCTTTTGGGTACGTCGTCTGCGAGTTTTGCGAACGGTCTCAGGTCTGTCAGGTATCCACAGGGCGTCTGCAACAGACGATTGAAACCAGGGTGAACAAGGTCTGTCTGGACTCGCTGGATGGCTCGGTTGAAGGCTTGTGCACGCGAAGCGAAAATGTAAAATGGACTAAGCGTCGTACTGGCATCGCGGCTACTGGACGCATATGCGGCCATACCCGATTGAGCTTGCGCACACCAGGGTCAGCACTGTGAGGAAAGAGGTGCTAGCAGAGATAGGAGAGAACGAAGCATCGTCAGGCTTGATGCGAACATGCATGAAGCCACTTTTGATGGCTCCATCTGCCAGAGCTTCTCTCACATATCACCAATCCGCCAATACGGTAGTCAGGCACATTCCTGGTTAATACTGTGCGTCGGCATTTCCTAGTGGCAGCAGCAGACGCTACCCCGGAGAACACCGCCGTCCAGAAGAGGAAGATCCGGAGCCCGACCGCGAGGGCGATGCTGGCGCAGGCTCACTACCGCTTCAAGATGCTCCTGAAATACAAGATGGAGCGCGCGGCCGGACGGCTGGTCGAGTGCACGTCGAAGACCTGCTCGGGCTGCGGAGCCATAAAACACAACCTCGGCGGCAGCGAGGACTTTCGGTGCGACAGCTGTCTGGCAGTGTTCGACCGAGACATGAACGCAGCTCGCAACATTTTTCACAAGAACATGGGGTTGCTCTTGTAGAGCGCTCTCATGCACTACCGGCGAAGCCTTCGTCGCGGTCCTGTGCTTTACTTCTGGTGGGCGTTATTAATACAGGCCCACGAGTGCAAAACTCCCAAGGCGATGTGACGCGAAGGTACCCTGTCTTGCTAAAGAGTCAGTAAGGGTGTAAAAACAATCCGTAATTTGCGAAAGGTTGAAGTCTACCTACCTGCACGCTTTCCGCCCCTTTCGCACAGTTATATCGGCGCGAGGCTGCACTTCCATTCGCATCGATCGCTGGAGCGTCAAGCATCGAGGAACCGCAGCAGCGTTTGCGTTTATTAGCGTCGAGACCGCAGCACCTCCAGCCACCAGCAGGGCTCAATTCACAGCGTACCCTGCTGTTTCCCGCATCATAAGGGATCGCCCCTTCTTTCCCATCACGTAGGGACTGGAGAAGCGCGTTTAGTTCGCGATAGACAGCGCGCCGACTGCTGGGATTGAATAAGGCGACGACCCCCCGACCGACTGGCGTGTGTGCCTGAGTGCGAAGTAAATGGCAAGGTCGCACAGTACAGAGACTCCGTATCGCCGCTCTCAGTCCGTCACCAGCCACTCGCAGCAGCACCGCGGCACGCCCGTACTGGAGGACCAGAACTACATGAGTGCATTCAGCCCCACGAACAACGGCTGCTACGTCATGGAGACGCCACAGGAACACACCGGCGACGGGGCTCCTGACGGACGGCGCTCCTTGCGTCAACTGCCGCCTGTGGACCAGAACGGATCGTTCCGACAGCGGCACGGCGTCACTCGAGGCGCTTCCGGTGGCTTTGTCACGATGGATAACAGCAGCACAATCAGCAGCTCCAGCGGCAATTACATCGATGCAATGAGTCTTAACAACAATTTGAGTGCTACAGCGCAGCAGCCGCTCATCTCCACGCCGCGCGCTACGCAGAAGAACATCGTGCGTGTGATCGACAAGGATATGACACAGCAGTTCCGTGGACGCTCCAAGTCTGTGGGACAGGGACGTATTCGCTGGTTTGAGAACCGCAAGTCGCAGCTCCTTGGTTTCTGCCTCACGATGGCATTTCTAGGTGTATCTGTAGCTATGTACAACTACCGATGGACGGGACTTATTGCAGGTTCAGTGAACACGATCATCTGTGGCTCTGCTGTGGTGATCACGTACTGCCGCAAGAAGCAATGGCATCAACACCCCAACCCGATTGTGCACAATCGCTCCGTGTTAAGTATCTTCATGGCGGTGTGCTTGCTATTGAATGTGCTTGTGGACTTCGACCCTAGTGGATCCAACACGGACTGTCAGCGACTTGCAGGTATCACGGAATTCTTCTTCTTTACAGGCGAAGCTTGGGGTCTCGTCATGGCTTGCGACCTCTTCTTCTCGCTTACGAGTCCTTTCACGAGCTACAAGCGATTGATGAAGTTTTACCACCTGTGGGTGTGGCTGGGCGGTATTACTATGGGTGTGATCACGTACTCGGTACAGGGTGCTGGTGGATTCTTCACCGTGGACGGCCAGTCTATGACGTACGACTCTGACACGGACACAGTTATTGGCTTTTGTCTTGCTTCATCGCGAATTTGTTGCGATTCTGGCGAAACTTGCCCAGATGATGTGGAAAGGTGTTCGACCACCGCGAGCTTCTTGAACGCACAGAAATGGCCCTGGATTTTGATTTACGCCTTTGTGCTTCTGGTGCTGTTTGTGTCTGTGTGGTACGTTTCCCTACAATGTTCGTCCATTTAAGTTCTTGCTAATTTATTTGTTTTGTAACAGTGTTCTGACATTGGCGTGGCACCGACTTTATTTGCGCGGTGTTCCCAAAACTTACAATATTCGTCTTCGTGTGCTGAACTACATTTCCTTGTAAGCTTGTTATATGCATCGCTCAGGCGAAGTCTGTGTCTAACTTTGTGTCTGTATTTGCTTTCTATGATCAGCTTCACTGGCGCCTATGTTTTCTACTGGTTGCTCCTGCTGTTGCTGTACATGTGCGCATACTTCTTGTCGACGAAGAGCGACACATCGAATTCGAAGGCTGTTGCACAGGTGCTGCGTCAGTTGGTCATCTTCCTTATCGCGTCTAAGGGATATCTAGACTATGTGATCTGGTTTGCGGTGAACAACATTGAGAGAAAGGGTGGAAACGGACGCGATGAATCGGCCGATGTGGATGTTGACTTAAGCCCGCAGGTGAACACAGCTTTGCGATCCGAGATTTTGTACTACACCACATCTGGCATCAAGGAGTCCGTTCGTGCGGTGACCGATGAACTAATCTCCATTCCGATTTCTGGTGAAAGTGAAGCTGGCAAGTCGATTAAGTTCTGGTCGTTCTGCCCTGCTTCATTCCGCAACATCCGTTTGACATTTGGAATTAGTGATGCCGAGTACATCCAAATGTTCGGTGCCACCACCAAAGAACGGTTCAGCGAAGGCCGCAGTGGTGCTTTCATGTTCTACACATCTGATGAGAGTCTGATTGTGAAAACAATGTCCCCTGAAGAGTGTGCATTCTTGCGTAAGATGGCACCCAACTATGAGGCCTACATGACTAGCAACCCCGACACACTTCTGACACGATTCTATGGTTGCCATTCCGTTTCGTTGTACGGAAAAATGTACTACTTTGTGGTTATGGGGAACCTGTTCTCGGACACAGACGTTGTCCACCACCGTTACGATATCAAGGGATCATGGGTGGATCGCAATGCTAAGGTACCGAGTCCTGGTGACAAGACCGCGTGCCGCTACTGCAATGCTTCCTACACTTTTGGCAGCACCAAGAATCAGGAATGCGGTGATGGTATGAATTTCCATGAGCCGGATATCGTTCTCAAGGACAATGACTTGATGACAAAGGTGAGCTTTCCTCTTCAACTAAAATTGTGATAGTCCTATGAGTAACCTCTTCGTTGTGTTGTAGATTCGTATCGATCCGGCCACGGCCCACCGCATCTACGACCAAATCCACAAGGACAGTGATTTCTTGTGCTCGCAGGGCATCATGGATTACAGTCTACTCATGGGCATCCAAAGCTCTGAGTACTTTGTCGACACGAGCCAGTTACCACAAGCACGTCGCGATCTGCTCTTCACACAGCCTGCGACGAGTGTGGCTGGTCCGTCACTCTACCACTTCGGTATTATTGACTTCCTGCAGCAATGGTACGTTATGACAGTACTAGCTTCTCATTTTTGCAGGCAGTTTGGTGACGGTTTTGTACTTTGATATCTGTGCAGGACGTTGGAAAAGAAGATGGAACGATTCTACAAGACTTTCGTGAAGCGCAAAGACCCCGAGGGAGTCTCTGCGCTGCCACCGAAGCCGTATAAGTTCCGTTTCCAGCAAAAGATGTCGCGCATCTTCGCCTTGTCGACCCACACTCGCGCCGAGAATGATACGGCATTCAACCACAACTACCCGGCGCTGATTGATGTGCTGGACCAGGGCAACTTCGACAACCAGCGCCACAACACATTCGTCAGTAATTCAGTTGTGGACCAGCGACCAGTGTTCAATCCTGATCTGCAGCAGGACATCCGCGCCGTGTAGGTAAAGGCACCCAAAGCGTAATGAGTTAAAGAAGGACTAGCAGAGATGCGAAGCAGCATCTCGTGGTCCCAACTTTTGATAAGTAGGAGAGAAAGCGAAGAGAATCATTTTATAAGTACTCGTCTACATTTACCACTTCGATCACTGATCAATTTCAGCCAATCAGAAGTCCCCACATAGCGATCGCAGCTCCCCCTCACAACACAAGTACCAAGCGCCCAATATGGTGAAGGTGCGGCTTTACTGCTCTCTATAAGCGACTCTACTGCATACTCGAGCGTTATACTGCTGCGTGATAGAAGACCTTTGTGTAGTGTCATTGCTAAACGCTTAATTTCGTTGAATGCTCCTCAGGCGACGTCTCCAAGCGTGAAAGCGATCTTCTTTCTGGACAGCGAAGGCAATCGCGTGTGCGCCAAGTACTATGACAAGTCGTACCCGACGCAGAAGGATCAGCTCGCACTGGAGAAGAAGCTGTACGCCAAGACCAAAAACTCGAACGCTCGTATGGAAGGTACGACCGCTACTACGAGTACTTTAAAGCGAAGTTCTGACAGCATTCTCTTGCATCAGCCGACGTTATCCTCATTGAGAACGTGGTGAGCGTGTATCGCAGCGGGTCGGATGCCACGATGTATGTAGTTGGCTCAGCTTCAGAGGTGAGTGACGCCCACGAGTGGGTTATCAGCTTGCGTAGATATATTAGATATTACGCGTCAGCGAAGGTAGACTGAGAAATGTGGTTGTTGTGTTGTTGTGCAGAACGAACTCATCCTGTTGACCGTCTTGGACTCGGCATTCGACGCTGTCAGCAATTTGCTCAAGTACGTATTTCGCTGTGGTGTTTACACCGTGTTGCTGATAGGATGGATGGTGTTTGCTGCTGTAGGGGACGAATGGACCGCCATGTGATGTTGGACAACATCGAGCTAGTGCTCCTCACCTTCGACGAGGTTGTCGATGGCGGGTAAGATACTGAGTGTTTTTTGTTTTGTGTACTGGTAATATCTAAGCGATTCTGATGGCTGTACAGAATCATCTTGGAGGTCGACACTCCGTCTATCTCGAACCGCGTTCTCATGCGCGTAAGCACTTCCCGATTCATGTAGTTTTTGTGCATGGTTCACTGACACTGTCTACTTTTTCAGGGTATCGACAATGAGGTTCCCATGGCAGAACTCACGATTTCACAGGTAGGTCAAGCAAAACATCGTTTGCTACAAAGTTGTCGGTTGCTCACTGTTATGACTGCAGGCGTTCGCTTCGGCTCGCGAGCAATTCTCACGCTCCTTCCGCA
Organism: Phytophthora megakarya; assembly: GCA_002215365.1. Classification (NCBI taxonomy): domain Eukaryota; phylum Oomycota; class Peronosporomycetes; order Peronosporales; family Peronosporaceae; genus Phytophthora; species Phytophthora megakarya. Next base: position 8,814 of record NBNE01000217.1, read on the forward strand.
GCTAGACGGCATCCTACATGCCACATTAATGTGCCTTTCCTGCTTTCTAACACGACTCCATTGCAATTTTTACACTTCGCATTCAATAATTCAATTGTACAGTACCAAGACGACTTCAACAATGGGTATGATAGCCAAGTTCTAATTCGTCATAATTCGTTTTCAATCAGCGCTCTAATTGGTTAAAACTGTTTAGTCTGGACGCTAGCTTTTCATTTTCCATCCAGAAAGGTATCACCAACCTTTTGCCCGCCATGGCGCTAAAGCAGGAGAAAGCGAACGAGTCCCAACAGGAAGCGACGGAGCCCTGGGGCCGGTTCACGCTCGTGTCCAAGGACCCGGCGGAGGACAGCGACCATATCTACTTCCGGAGCAAAATGACCACGATCGGGCGCAATAAGCGTCGCTGCAACATCATCATCAACAAACTCTTCATCAGCAGCGTGGTACGATAACCACGCATCATTTTGCAGTGCCATAGGGAAATGCACGGTTAATGGTGCAATTAGTTAGAGAATTGACGTCTAACGGAGGACATTTGGGATTCCTTTATCAGCATTGCGTGGTCACATTCGATGGTACAGACGACACTGGAGAACGCGTTGTCAAGCTCCACGACAACAGGTTTGGAGACTGTTGGTTGACGGGTTCATATGGGGGTAACGGTACTGGGTTGTAATGCAGTCGCAACGGTATCTGGGTCAATGCCGATCGAGTCGGCAAAGGGGCTTCAATGCGACTGGGCAGTGGATTTACTATCCACTTTACTAAGCCTGGCACGACTCCGGCAGGTACTGTGAGCATACCAAATGCTACATTGTCCTTTGCTTACTATGGTCTGTTGGCAGGGGTCACTCCAATGGCTTACAAGTTCGAGTTTCTGAAGTACGTACAGTGATTATTCGTCTTCTGTAGTTGCACTGACGTTTAATGCATTGATTTGCCTTGTATAGCTACTCTCCTGATTCTCATCCAGCGTCGCCAGAGAGGGAATCAACGATTGAGGCGAACGGAGTAAAAGAGGATGTTGACATGACAATTGTTGCAGATGAATCTTTTGAGGCGACACAGGCTTCACCAGCGGATCCGCCGTCTCCATCAGAGAAGAAGCGCAAACGGGTAGATGAAGAGCCTGCTGCTGTCACTGTCGCTACACAAGAACTTGAAAACAAGCTCAAATCTGCGGAAACTCAGCTTAAGGATGCGAAAAGCAAACTTGAGGTTGCAGAAAACAAACTGAAGGCTGCAGAATCTCAGGTAACAGCTTTGAATGACAAGATGGAGCATAGCGGGCAAGTCAAAGTGGACAAGCTTGCTCAAGAAAATCTAAACTTAATGTCCAAGCTGGAGGCAACAACAGCGGAGAATCTTCAGCTGAAGACAGATTTGGCCGCGAAAGATAAAAACACGATCGAGGCGGTGAAGAAAAGTATGGATGTGGCTTCAAAAGAAAACGAGAAGTTGAAACAAGAGTTGGTCGCGAAAGATAAGGCTGTGGAGCTGAAGATCAAACAGGCCGTCGAGAAATGTTTGGAAGCTGAGCGGGAAATAAAGTCCCAGGAGATGGTCGCTAAGCTGAAAGAAACCACGAAAAAATACCAACAAAAAGTCGAAGCAGATCACTTTGAACAGCGTCGAGAGATGAGCGAAAAGATGGCTGCATTTGCCAACGAAAACGAGAAGCTCCAGACGACACTCGGTGCGAAAGAGGATGAATTGGCTGAATGTGAAGATAAAATTGCGAACCTGAGAGAGAAAGTCATCACTCTGGAGGAAAGTGCTAGTGCTTTAACTGAAAAGGAGAAAAAATTGGCGGAGTACGAGAAAAAGATTGGCGAGCTGGAGGAAAAGATCAGCTCGTCTAAGGACGAGACATCGGAAATTATGGGGCTTCTTGCAGCAGCAGAAGAAAGGGTTGTTGCTGCTGAGAATAAGGCTACTGAAGCGACGATATCTGCTGCGGCTGCAGCTAGCTCCAGCAACAGTGTTAATGCGAACGAGAGACAGGAACTGCAAGAAGCTATTGCCTCTCTCCGAAGCGAGCTCGAAACGCATCGGGCCCAGCTTGCTAACCGAAACGGAAAGGTACTTAAGCGTTGTGGTGTGTTGGCATTGGTGGGTAACTAATTATTGTTGTTTATACGAACCTGAAATGCAGGAAGACGCAACTACAGCAGCCTCTTCGACTACATCTTCTACGATGTCTTTGCCAAGTATTTCTTCAGAGAGGTAAGTTGTTGTCACAATTGGTTTCGACTATCATTGCAAACTAATTATCACTGTTAATCTTGTCATCAACGAGAAGCATTGCACAAGATGACGATGCAGAGGCGCTACGCACTCGACTAGCTGCTGCTTTGAATCTGTTTGGCCAAGTACAAGCTATTAGCCGTCAAGGAATGAGCTTGATCTCCGGAGCAAGCAACCCAGAGCTGGCAGATCTCCATTTATTGTCGGCTGCGTCAGCAGATTCTGCCCGCACCAGCACTGCAGTGCCAAACTCACCATCTACTTCTCCCACTGAAGATGGTCAACAACCTGGAGACGATGCTAAAAATTCGCCTGCAAAGAAGGCTACCAAGAAATCCTCTAGGAAGGCTGGATATGAAAACACGAGCGCAACGGAGACAAGTAAAGTCATGGTCAACGGAGCAGAAGCTGAGCCTAAGTCGTCACCGTCGAAGGTCAAGCGAGAGAAGAAAAAGTCGATCAAGCAGGCAGCACCTCTGTCCGCAGTGATCGAAGCTAACGCAGCGTCAGCAATTGCAGCAATGGCAAACAGCAGTGCCAAGAATTCTCCCAACGACGCAATCGCAATTGCGAATGGAGATACCGAAGGCGACTGGGAAATGCTGGAGTGAAGAAGACCATTGCCAGGGCCAAACGTGGTGGCATATTTTTGTTGTATCCATCCACCATTTCGACCAGCATTGACAAATTGTTATGATCTGCTCATTTTCAGCCAATCAACGTCCGTTTGGACTTGTTTTTGTTACCACTCATCCAACAAAATGCTGCTTGGAATCGTACAGTAGATCACTACGAGACTCGCCCCCACGACCACAGGTCCTACCATGCTTCGCACCGCCTTCCGCCTGCGCTCCGTTCTACCAGTCCAGCGCCTCAGCGCTTGCGTCGCCCGCAACTTCTCCTCGTACCCGCACCACGAGGTCATCGGTTTGCCTTGTACGTGATTGTGTCAGAGATCCGATATTGCCATTTTACTGACAATTTGCCAATGTCTCATCATTTGATGCAGCGCTGTCCCCGACCATGGAGACTGGCAACATGTCCAAGTGGAATATGAAGGAGGGAGATGCCATCTCCGCCGGCGACATCGTGTGCGAGATCGAGACCGACAAGGCCGTCGTCGACTACGAAGCCACGGACGACATGTTCCTGGCCAAGATCCTCATCCCCGAGGGCGCCGAGAACATCCCTGTGGGTCAGCCGATGATGGTGGTGTGTGACGAGGAGGAGTCCGTCGCTGCCTTCAAGGACTTCAAGCTGGAGGACGCTCCGGCTGCTCCTGCAGCCCCTGTGCTGTCGGCCGAGGAGAAGCCTCCGAAGAAGGAGGACGTGCCCGTGGACGCCAAGACCCACGAGCCTGTGGTTCCCCAGGACTTCTTGGTGACCTCGCAGACTACGAAGAAGACGGTGCCTGGTCCTGCTGTTCCTGCCTCCCCGGTAGCGAAGGCAGCCCCAGCTCCGAAGGCGGCTGCTCCTGCTCCGGCTACCAGCGCTGTGTTTGCAGAGAAGTGGGGTCTCGGTATGAAGAAGAGCGCTATCTCCACGAGCCTCATCAAGAAGCAGCAGGCGTACATTGCCCTGTATGGCATCACCGGTATGACGCCCGCAACGCTTCCTGAGAAGAAGTAGATTCATTAGGTTTGGCTTGCAACGCAGAACGCTTGAAGAAACACATTGCTTTTTGTTCATGAAAGCGTGAAGCTTGCTTAAACTTGCGAAATGCATTAAGGTGTGTTCGGTCTGGAGAGCCTACAACCTTACTGAGGGACAGTAATGCTCATTGAGTGAACCTTCTCGAGGTGACTGAGCACACCGAACGCGTCCACTGTCAAGAAGTCGAACAGCCCTGGGTGCTTCGCGTCCAAAGTCTGTAGGACAGAACAGTCAGTGAGTTGGTATTAACATGAGAACAACAGCAAGCCTCACCTGATATTCATGCAGGTCAATGACTCCGTTGCGGTCGAGGTCGGCATCCAGAAACGTGTTGTCCACAATGTGCGCTAACTGAGCTTCCGACAACGAGATCTCCAACTCTACACATCCAGTACCAACAATCAGTACACAACTAGCAGTCTAAAGCTACTGAGCAAACGCACCGTTGCATTCCGCGAGACAGGAACGCAGTAGCTCCGTCGTCATCTTCTTCGTGATGAAGCCCGTGCCCTCGGGGTCCAGCAGGTAGAAAGACAGCATGAGCTTCTGCTCGCGCGTGGCCTTCTGACTCAGCAGCGACAACCCCTTCATCAGGTCCTCGAACGTCACCTACAGAGCAAATGCCACTCAACAACTTCTCTAAATCCCTCTCCTTAATGCTCGTACATGTCCCTTCTTGTCCATGTCAAAGATGGCGTAGAGGCGGTTGACATAGAGACTGGAAGTGTTGCCGTCGCCGCCTGCCAAGAAGCGGAAGAATTCGTCCTTGGGGATCACCACTGCGTCGTTCTCGTGCTGGCTCAGCACTGCCGCCAGATGCTTGCGGATCGACAGCATCTCGTGCTGTGAGAACACGGCGGACACGTCCACTTCCGCTAGTTTCGCCTCCAGCAGCGAGTGCGCAGGCGTTGGAGGCGGCGCTGACGCCGTGCGAGGAGCGCTGGGCGGCGCGGGGGCTGGCGCTGGTGTCGACGTGGGGGCGGGAGGAAGAGAAGACGCTGATGCCTGCGCACTGGGCGGCGCGCTGCGTGGAGCGCTGGGAGGAGGTGACGGCTTGGCTTGTTTGTTGCCCATATTAGATACTCCGGAGTAGATCGATCAATGAAGTGAGGAATCCTCGATTGAATGCATATGTATGAAATGAAGAAAATTTGCGGTGGTACGTGATCGATCAATGAAGTGAGGAATCTTCGATTGAATGCATATGTATGAAATGAAGAAAATTTGCGGTGGTACGTAATCAACAGAAGTTGTTGACACACTTGAATAGTCAAATAACATTTTACTTGATACAGTTAACGACAATCCAGGCGAAATGGTCGTGGTAGGGTCATCGACTCGTGTGCAGGAAGTAGGCAAGGAAGCTGCAGTGGCCGTTCCTACTGAGGTCGCTGAGGCCATCGTCATGGTGCAAAGCGACTCTCCACTTGTGGCGGCCGAGGGTTTCTCCAAGCTCTCGCACGCCACGTTCAACAACCGTAAGTTGGAGACATTTGACGTTGTTGGAGGTGTATTGACGTGAAATGTATAACAGCGGTGGGAAAGGAAGCTGCGGGCGAAGCGGGCGCCATCAAAGCCATCGTGGACGCTATGCAGCGCAACATCTCCAACGGAACCGTGCAGGAAGACGGCTGTCACGCGCTGCGCAATGTCGCATTCCACTGCTGTACGCGTGCAATTTGACCCTAATTAAAAGCACCACAAGAACTAACTGCTTTGGCTGTGATGAGCTAGTGCCGAACCTCGTGCTGGCTCGGGGGGAAGGCGCGATCGCTGCTGTGCTCAAGGCAATGGAGACGCACCCAGAAAACGAAGCTCTTCAAGCGGAAGGCTGCTGGGCTCTGTTAGTCTTCTGCTCTAACACGGGTACGACCTTCTTGACTGTGGGAATGGAGCAATATCTCACGTGTATATTGGACATGAACAGAGGAGAACGCCGCAGTGGCCAAGCCACATGCGTCGCTGGTGCACAAGGCTGTAGCTGGGTACCCGACAAACGCCTTCTTGACTGTAGGAATGGAGCAATATCTCACGGTGTATATTGGACATGAACAGAGGAGAACGCCGCAGTGGCCAAACCACATGCGTCGCTGGTGCACAAGGCTGTAGCTGGGTACCCGACAAACGCAGACATTCAGAGCCGTGGCCGCTTCCTCACGGTGTTGTTTGCTTGATTTGCTAGACACGAGAATTTGTACTGAGGCGAGACGCAGAGCATATATTATCCTGTCTCCTGCCTATACTAAGTGTTTGCTACGGCAGCGTGGTTTCGTCGTCCCTAATACTTATACTACTTGCTGCTTGAACGACCCGTAGCTAGCAGTGCCGTAGCCGACAGGTGACTCATAGAGGCCGTACTCCGGGTGTTTGTGGCGTTTGTGAATGTTCTCTAGCTCCACGAGACTGAGGACACTGGAGCCAAGGCCGAGAAGACAACCCGAAGCAAAGGGCACGACGCACGCCTGGAACGAGAACAGCACCGAAAACGGATCCATAAACTGCAGTGTGGACGACAGAAAGAAGCCCACCATCGCCATCATATTCAAGCCTGCACAGCACAAAAAGTCAGCAGAATTCAAGGCTGAGATAAAAAGTGACAACGTACCAGTGACCCAAGTCTCGAGCGTCGTGAGTCGGCACGAGAACCACTGGTGGACGACCTCCACATGCGCCAGGTAGGCGCTGAGCAACAGCAGGAACGACCCGGCGAAGAACGGCACCCAGTAGCCCACGATGAGGCTGAAGTCGTCGCGCTTGATGTCCACGACCCCGAAGTTCTCGGTATCCGATCGCGCCCAAATGTACGCACGGGCGAAGACGTAGAGCATCGATCCCAGCATGCCCAAAATGGCGGTCCAGAAGTCGATGCGACTGGGAAAGAAGCCCACGTACTGGCGCTCCAGCACGGGTTCCGTGCCGTGGAAGTACTCCTCCAGCCAGATCTCGAGGTTGTGGCAGCAGTTGATCACTTCCAAGTACGTGACGGCGTTGTAGGCGAGGAAGAAGATCGCAGCGAGCAGCAGCGGTAAGTCCACAGACGAGTGGACCTCGTTGCCGTGCTGTCGGGCCGCCTTGCCCCCGTTGGCGCTGTAGGCGATGGCTTCCCCCGCGACGCCCGAGACGAAGAGCGTGAAGGCCACGATTGCGCAGAGACTGGCCCAGAAGCTGAGCGAGTAGAGCTTCCAGCTCTTGCCGTGCCACGCGCGATACAGCGTCGTCATCATCTTGCGGTGCGCGCGCGAGGACCAGACAATGCGCTTCTGGTCCACAGTGTAGAAGTCCACGAGCGTGGGCGAGAAGGCGTCCACGCCGTAGTAGACCGAGTTGACGCTGTCCGGGGCCGGCACGATGAGCTCCTCGGATGCCACGCGCGAGTAGGAAGACGAGACGGACGAGGCCGTGGGGCTCGTGGCCGCGTACGCGCCGTGCTGCAGCAGCGGCAGGTCCTTCTTGGCTACCATGTTGTCTGAAGCTGGCAAATTCGAGACTGAGACCTGGCAGCTGGCGTGAATAGGCTGTCTGTTACAGCGGGTGAAAATCTGGAAAAACTTTCCCCGAATTAGAAATAAGAAGTGGCGGTCTTGCAGCAGGGAAGACTGGAGCAATTGCAAGGAGCTGACTGTGAGGACTGGAGCTGCTCGATTCCTCTCCGATTGATGTGTGTGGCAGCGGGAGAGAATGCGAATGAGTCCCGAGCCTCGAGCTCCAGCCGCTGGCGCGATCTTGTTTTGCATTGAAGCGGTCGCGCAGAGACTGGCCTCCCGTTTCGATTTTTGAGCGGGAAATCATGATCGACCGCCACGCGGGCAATGGATGTGGGTCATCGATGGCCATTGCGCTGTGCCTTCCGTCACCTTCCTTGCGTTGAAAGCGATGCATCTTGTTGCGGATCGATGCAGATGGTGCTGGGCGTCAGGATAAGGAGCTTCAAGCGGGCGAGAATTTTCTGTCGCCATGTCTGATTCCTGCTTGCTCCAAGTCGTTGAACGAGTCGATGCATCGGCTTCGCTGCCAGCGAATCGCTGGTACCTTTGCGGCTGCCGTCTTTGCAGGCCAATTGCGCTGGGTTCCGTGGATCATGCTATGATGGGGCTGGTGATCCACTCACCTCTTGATCCTTCATATGGCAGGCCACTTCAGTTTGTAGCGGCTGGAGCACAGCAGCCGTCAAACACATCCTGGCGTGGCTCGCTTGCATTATTGCTGAGGATTGCAAACTCTGCTGCAGAGAGTTTGTCATCGACACAACAACTCGGCTCTCCAAGCCACGTTGCAATATCAGCGCATGAGGTGGCCAAACTTTTGATGAGATTCTCAGATCACAACAACCTGAGAATGATGCACCTGAGTCCACTCGTCGACGTTCATTGGTCAGCGAAAGGTCGTTGGCAAAAAGTTCGAAAAAGAACGTTCACCGAACTCGCTGCACCGACATATAATAGTGGGCGTTACAGGCCCGAGTGCAACAAAACGAGGTACAGACACTGCTGAGAAACTGTCCAGCTTCAACATATTTTGTTCATATAGGGTATTAGATTTGTACATAGAATGGGATATTGTGGGCGTTACAGGACCCGAGTGCTCAAAACGAAGTACAGACACTGCTGAGAAACTGTCTAGGTTCAATATATTTTGTTCATATAGGGTATTAGATTTGTACATAGAATGGGATATTGCAATTCTCATCACTTACTCGTACCTTTCTCAACTCCCCTCTTCAAATAGATTTTACAATTGTACTATCTTTGCAGGGTCATAAACTGTAGGCGGTAGACAGTCTCTCAGCGGTGTACTCCCAAGGCGTACGATCTATTCCATGACGACGAATCACCTCCTCGCTGCGCCTTCCTTCGCGCTGCCGCTGGGATCGTCCAGCGACGACGATGGCGAGGCGGATGGAATCGCAGGCGTCTATAGCTTCGGACAAGTGCGCAACACACCGCATCTCGCATTCTACCCGTTCAATTAATGCCAAAGTCTGTGCCTTTTAGAACACCTACGGGGAGCTGGCACTCGGCGACACGAACGACCGCAGTACTCCCACACGCATCGATCTCGGCAGCTGCAATGACGGCAAATGCGTTGTGGACGTAGCGTGTGGGAATGAACAGACTGCGATTTTATTCGGTATGCTGGACCAGTGTAATCGAGTTTGCGATGTACTCAAAGACGTATTATAATACCATTTGTGTTGTATGTTCACTGCTGCAGAAAATGGAGACGTCTTCACTTGTGGTTATAACGACAGGTACATGGCCTTTGCTAGTTTGCTAGTTTGTTGGATGTGCTGACATCTCTGTGGAGTGGACAATGTGCCATCGGCACAACGGAACGGGTGCCGACGCTACGATACTCGCCAGGGCTCAGTTCTAATCGCACAGTGAGGGTCTTTTCAGGGAATGGTAGTGAGCACCTTGCAGCACTGAGTGGTGAGTTGCTAATCGAGAGTGTAAAACATTCATAGGATTGTTCCTTACGGTGGCGATATTCTAGCAAATGGCAACTTGTACACTGTCGGGTTTAACATGCGCGGTCAATTGGGACTCGGTACGGCGACAACTGTGACGGAGGCGACGCTGGTAGAAGAATTGTCAGGCAAGCGAGTGGTTGATGTAGGGTGCAGCTACTTCCACACGGCTATCATTATGGACAATGGCGAGTTACATGCTTGCGGTTGCAATGACTACGGCCAACTGGGTTCGGGTGACCACAGTGGTCAACTCGTGCCGCGACCTGTTGAATATTTCTTTCGTCGTCCCGTGCTAGCGGTTGCATGTGGCCAGCATTACACAGTCGCGTCGCTGCGTAAGTCTACAAACAACACGTGCTAATGATTGAAGTGCTGATAGTTCTTATGTCTTCATTCAGGGGACGGAGGAGTTGTAGCTTTCGGAAAAAATGACCATGGTCAGCTTGGGCTTGATAGCATATCTGAGCCAGTTTTGCAACCAACACGTCTCGCATCGCCACTAGATAGAGCAGTTGTGCCTCAACTTTCATGTGGATATCATCACACCGCACTTGTCACAGAGAATGGTGCTGTGTATACTTTCGGACGCAACGACTACGGACAGCTTGGACTTGGGCACAAACTGCACATGGCACGACCAACGGTAAAGGTTAACATTTCGTTGGTTTGTTCATAAAATAGTTTGACGATTAATGAGCAACTTGATACTACTGCAGGTTGTGGAACGCTTGTCACGCATGAGAATCACCCAAGTCGCGTGTGGTTGCTACCATACTCTCGCACTTTCGGACGATGGTAAAGTGTTTCCATTTGGCCGTAATAACCACGGTCAACTTGGATTAGAAACATCCCTGGATTGCCCAAGCCCACAACTCATCTCGACTTTGCGGAACAAAACCATTATCAAGGTATGCATGGTGAGCAATCAGGAAGTAAAGCACTAAACTCACACGCTGTTATCATTGCCTAGGTTGCTGCTGGGTTTTACCATTCGGTCTGCCTGGTTGGAACGCCTGCAGGAGAGACCCCTCCCGTCAAAGGCTCTGGAACTCTTAGTGGAGATTTACGCAAAATGCTCAACAACTCAACTCGAAGTGATGTTACGTTCGTGGTAGAAGGTCGTCCGCTTTTCGCGCATAGCTGCATTTTGGTAGCTCGTTGTGAACCACTCGAGAAAATGCTTGACGGCCGAATGAAGGACGGCTCACAACCAGAAATTGTTATTCCGGAGTACTCGGTGCGTGAAGCAATACCTGTTGGGAAAGGTATAATCTTGTTTTCTTCAGTGACTAATAATTGTCTGCTCTTTCTTCAGTATGACGTCTTCGCAGCGTTAATGGAATTCTTATACACAGATCATGTCGTTGCGCTTGCATCACCAGATCTGACGTCTGGTACGCTGTCTTTGATTTCAATTTGTTACAATTGCTGTCAGTGCTTACTTTGTGGTGTTGCTCCAAATACGAAACAGACTTCGCTCTTGAACTGCATGCACTGGCTGATCAATACCTTGTCACTAGTCTTCGAAGGTACATCGCAATTCTATACTATTCTTGATTATTTGATGGCTAATAGCAGTTTAGTGCGTGTGAAAGCGCTTTGTTACAGATTTTATCAGTCGACAACGTTATCATCATCATGGAGGTAAGTTCGCCTTTTGATACAGGCTCTCCTGATGCTAACTTTTTTGTGAACCGATGCAGTCTGCACATTTCCGTAATGCATACACCCTCAAGAAACGTTGTTTGGGTTTTGTCATGGACCACTTCGCTCGTGTTATTGCGACTCAGGTACCTCCTTTCTTGGTTGAATGATTTCTCGATCTTGTTTTACTGAACGAATTTGTAACACGATCAGGCATTCGTCGGGTTGCCCCAGGAACTACTCCAGGAGGTCTTGCTTTTGGCTTCTCATCAAGGAGTATCAATTCCTAACCAGGCTAATGCTAGTGAATATCTGCACGATCGCTAAAATTTGTACGCAGCAATAAGCTGACACCAAATTACCAATTCGACACAGGTAGAGAACAATACTAGTCTCTCGTCGTTCCATGCTCTATTTATCCGGTCAACTCATTTCTGTCAGCATGCTCACTGGCGTCTCTAAGTATTCCTTCCACTGGTTCGAAAACCGTGCCATTGTCGCTCCGTCAATCACACGGTGGTCGCCGCTCCAAGACACATTCATCAGACGAACAGGCTCAACGTTACCCTGTGCATCGTACCGGGGAAGCTTCTGGATCTGACCAACTGCGCCAATAGCTACCTGAGGAACCATGATGACAGGGCTCATGTATGTGCCACCAATACTACCGATATTGGAGATCCTACATAACACAATCAAAACTGGTGAGAAATCGATCGCTAGGAACTAAGATGGGAAATAGTACTTACGAGAATGTGCCTCCAGTTAGATCGGCAGGTGCCAGCTTGCCCACTACGGCGAGTTGCTGTAGCCGGTTAAGATCTTCAGCGATTTCCATGATGCTCTTAGCCTAGAGGAGAAAAAACAAAAGCGAGGTCAATAAAGTGTCACGTGCAGTCTAAACCACCGTTGTCACATACCTGCACGTTTTTAACGTTTGGTACGATCAAACCGGTCGGTGTGTCCATAGCCACCGAAATATTGTGTGCGGCCACCAAAGTGATCTCTGTCTCGCTATCGTTCACGGTCGCATTCAACATAGGATAGTGCTTCAACGCCAATGATGCAGCCTTGATGATGAAAGGCATAAACGAAAGTTTCACGCCTCGGGATTCAGCGAGTGGCTTCAATTCCTTCCTGAGTTCATACAGCGCGTCCATCCGAATCTATGGGCCAGGTAACAAACTTAATAAACAACATGTCAACTGTGTATCATGCACATCTTCAAACGTTACCTCATCAGCGTATCCGAAGTGGGGAATCTGCAGCGCCGCATTCATCGACTTGACCATCATTTTCTGGATAGCTACAGTAAAAACATCATCAGCATAAAGTCATTTCCACTAGCAGAAAAAACTCACGTGTCAACGGCACCACTGTATCTTGTTGCAAGTACGTCGCATTGGTTCCCTCGACAGGAAGTTGAGTAGCAGCTACAGTTTGACCAGCAGGTGCAGCAGCTTGAGGTGGCTGCGCAGCCAGCACTCTGATGTACTCCAGTAGATCTCCCTTGAGGATTCGCCCTTGCGGTCCCGTGCCGTCCACATCGTGCAAGTCAATATTGTGTTCCTTCGCCAAGCGTCGTACAGACGGCGATGTCAGCAATTTCTCGTCTCCTTCGAGTCGTCGAGGAGCAATGGAAACTCTCGACGGAACAGGCGTCGCAACGGGCGTCTCAACCACTGGCGCAGCAGGCTCAGGCTCCTTGGCAACTGGTGTCGGGGTCTTACGGGGGATTGGAGGCCCCTTCTTCTTGCCTCCACCTTGAGCAGTCGCCGCTGTGGCCTCGTCCACGTCGATGTCGATGAGAGTGGAGCCCACCTTGGCCATGTCGCCCACGTCGTAGTGCACCTTGGTGACGACGCCGTCGTAGCGACTGGTGATCTCCACTGTGGCTTTGTCGCTCTGCACTTCGCACACATTCTGGAACTGCTTCACTTGGTCTCCGCTCTTGACGAACCACTGCAACACTTCCACCTCTGCGATGCCCTCTCCAATGTCTGCCAGCTTGAATGGAACCTCGGGGAACGCGGCTACTGCACTGCTGTGGAAGCCACGAGTGGCCAGCTGACTTAGACGACGCACACGCAACAACGAGCTCATGAGTGCGCCCTTGGACTCGAATTGGGAAATGAGGACCAGCGGACGGATTCATGTTGCAGTGCTTCCAATAGTAGCCCATCTGGTGACGTCGGCGGGGTTAGGGAAATCTGATGCCAGAGGGGAGGTATGGCTAGGAGGGGCGACGTCTGGACTCTCTTGAAGTATCAATTGACGGTGATTCCTTTATTGAAGGGATGTTATTCAGTGCATTTACGCATTCAACGGGAGATTGATCCGAGCGGAGCAAAGTTGGCTTAACTGAGCAGACTGACAGCTTGATTCTCCAGAGACTCGAAACGAGGGATCTCGTTCGTGTACGTCTTGGCGTCTTCCTCGACGGGCGTAGCGCTCAGCGAAAAATCAAGACTGTCGTTTACATTGAACGGCACATATCCTGATACACTTCCAGCACAGGCATATCCGTGGCGGGCTCGGAAAGCACCGCCCAGAGCTGCCGAGTTGGAGGCGCAGGTGAGGCGGTACACTGGTGCGTTGAACACATTGGCGAGCACTTGCAGCATACACTTGTTCGCCGATGCTCCGCCGACCACAATAAGACGCTGCGGCTTCTTCACGCCAAGTCGCTCAGCGTGCAGACGCAACGACAGGAATTGGCTTTCCACCACTGCACGCACTTCAACTTCGGGAGCAGCATGAGAAATGTCCGTGCGAGCACCGTTGACGTCAAAGCCGACAACTCCAGCCTTGAGAGTAGATGGAGTGATCTCCGGGTCGTGGTAGTAGAACGCTGTGAAACCTCCGTTACCGGTCTTCGAGGCTTGCATCAACTCCTCGAACTTTTCCCACGACGCTCCAGCACGGCGATCTCGGACTTCCTGGCGCGTGAGTGAGCCGTTCTTAAAGCAGATCATAGCCATGACCGTGTTCGGGTCGATTGGGTTGCAGAAGAAGTGTCCTTCCTTACCTGAGAACCGCGCAGCTTCCGTAGGTACCACCGCAAACAGTGTGCTGGATGTGCCAAGTGAAACACCAATGTCTCCAGGTTGAGAGAGTCCAATCCCCGCGAGCGTACATGGGTTGTCACCAGAAAATGGGATCACCTTGCAATCGGCAGCAAAGCCGTACTTCTTCTGGAAGTACAAATGGATTGCACCCACAGATGAGTACGCTCTCGAAACCTGAGACCCCAATGACTCCTTTAATTTTTCTGGTGCATTGTTAGAGCTGCTGTATTTGGCAGTAGCCTTCACGAGTTCAGAAGACCACACTCTCTCACGCACATCAAGGAGGTTCATACCAGACCCGTCGCTATCGTCAATCGGAGTGTAGTCACCGCACAACAACGACGTCAGCATTGACGACACAAGTGCGATACGTCCACACTTGTCCAGGAAATCTGGGTTCTCGTGGATTCGTTTGGCGATTTGATTACCCGTAAATCGTTCGTATGCTCGGGACCCACTGATCTCAGCAACACGATCAGGTCCACCGACAACAGCCTCCAACTCTGCGCAGTAGCGGGTAGTGGAGCTGTCCATCCAACTGGGACCATTCGGCAGACAGAAAGCAGGTTCTTGCGGTTTGTTCATGACCTCCACCATAGAGATAGCATCAGATGCCGCAGCAGCGTTCAAGCACGTCCGAAGTGAAAAATCCTTGCTCCAATACACAGACGCGTGCTGCTGGGCACTGCCGCTCACGCTCTTGATTTTGGTCACATCCACTGAGCTCTTAGTCAAGTCGTCCATGATGGCGTCCAGGGACTCGACGAACATGAGCGAGGGGATCACCACCTCGTTCTCCTTCGGGCGCAGAACGCCGTTGTCTGTACCGTACTGCGGGAAGCGCTCGTCGAAGCGGAACGAGCTCTCGTGTACCACGTGGCCGCGGGTGTCCACGACCACCGCCGACATGCTCTGCGTGGAGCAGTCGAGACCTAGGAACAGCGCGTCTTGATCCAGGAACGTCATTGCAAGAGAGGGGGAAATGGGGAATGAGCAGCTTAGCAGTGTCAGACTTGTGGATCCTGCTGCATGTACAGATCAAAGATGACCGTCGCTTTTTCACGCTTCAACGTACCGTTGACGCAGCTCAACTAATGATCATGGGGAATGTCATCCCTCCTGCAAACATTCTGATTCGGTCTGAGTCTCTTCTGAGTCCGTGACGTCGCCCTAATCGATCATTGAAGTTGGGTGCATAGGAAGTTCAACCCGTCCGGATAAATCAATGTACTCAATAAAATACAACCACCGTTTAACATTTCTAACCGGATGGATGCGGAAGGGCTTACAAAAACCTCATTCCATATCCGGATGGCATGAAATGGCTGCATCTAAACATTCCGTACATCATCGAAACATTTCCCGTGATGCAGACGAAAGGTCAGAGACTGGCCCCACAGCAACCTGAGTGAGAAGCTCAAGTTCGCTGATCACCAGTCTCTGAATAGCTCTGCCACAGTCAATGTCCTTGCTGTCCTCCCGCGCGCTCGCACGTGTGCGATCTCCTCTGCGTCGCGCGTTGCACGTGGCTCCGTCGCTTTCCCAGGCGCAATTGGAGGAAGATGACGCGCTCCCAGTGCTCGAGACGCAGCACATGAACATGTTCACAGCCATCAACGATGCCATGCGCGTGGCCATGGAGACGGACCCCAGCGCAGTCCTCTTCGGAGAAGACGTGGCCTTTGGCGGCGTGTTCAGATGCTCCGTGGACCTCCGTGAGAAGTTTGGCAGCGACCGCGTCTTCAACTCGCCCCTGTGTGAACAAGGCATTGCAGGGTTCGCCATTGGCTACGCGTCCACAGGTCGCACGGCCATCGCAGAAATCCAATTCGCTGACTACATCTTCCCAGCCTTCGACCAGATCGTGAACGAAGCGGCCAAGTTCCGCTATCGGTCGGGCAACGAGTTCGACTGCGGCAAACTCACGTTTCGTGCGCCGTACGGAGCTGTGGGCCACGGTGGACACTACCACTCACAGTCTCCTGAGGCGTACTTTGCTCACACACCTGGTCTTAAAGTGGTGGTGCCACGCAACCCTGTGACTGCCAAGGGACTGCTGCTAGCTTCCATTCGAGACCCAAACCCAGTTCTCTTCTTGGAACCCAAGGCACTCTATCGCGCATCAGTCGCAGAGGTAGGTGCTTTGTGTTGATAATGCTTGGGTGCGTACTGACAAGTTGAATGTAGGTGCCGGTTGGAGAATACACCCAGAACTTGAGCGAGGCCGAGATTGTGCGGCGAGGCACAGACGTCACTGTCGTTGGCTGGGGCGCCCAGATGAGGGTGCTGGAGGAGGCTTGTGGATACGCCGAGGATATCGGCATCAGCTGCGAACTCATCGACCTGCAGACCATTTTCCCTTGGGACGCTGACACCATTGAGCACTCGGTCCGAAAGACCGGTCGGCTAGTAATCAGTCATGAAGCTCCGGTACGTGCTTGCAGAACTCGAGGACTGCTGAGAAATAGTCGAGCTGATGGTTATCACAATCTTTTCTTGTAGAAATCCGGTGGTTTCGCCGCTGAAATCTCGTCTAGTATGCAGGAGCGGTGCTTCTTGAGCTTGGAGGCCCCCATTCAGCGCGTATGCGGCTATGATACTCCGTTCCCGCTAGCATATGAATCGGTGAGTTCACACTAATATTTGCACCACATTGAAAACATTTTACTAAAGCATTTCGTGATGATCAGCACTATCTCCCAGATGCACTACGGAATTTCGAGGCAATCAAGAAAGTAGTGGATTACTAGTTTAACTGGGTGCACGTATTCTCTATATCATACTCTCCTCGTTTCAAGCACTTTTTACTTTCGAGCTTTCTGTGACTCAGGTTGCAATAGGCTTTCGTAATACTGGCAAAATAGTTGAGTTTGAGTGAACTCGTCCAAGTAGTCCTCGTACACGCTATTGCGAACTTCCTTCGCCACTTCTTCCTGCAACCGATCATAGAAGCTCTGACCCCCTGATGTAGCATAATACAGCAACACAGTTTGTCAAACCATCGTAAACTGTACCAACAAGTATATCGTACCTGATATCGATGCCGCAAGGTCTTGAGAAGAAATATCAAAACCCATATCACGCAGAAAAATCTCCGATTCCTGCATCGTCAGCGTGATAATCATGTCTTGTTCACCGGAAAGCTCGTACCACGGTTTGCCTGTAGGTCGTAAAGCGCAAAAACGCTCTCGAGCTTTTCGAAGTAAGCGGCAGAGCTCTACGCCATTGGGAATCGAGGATGGACCCAAATGGCTCGCCACGACAGGTACTGCAATACGGTCCCTGTCGATATCGTAAAAACAAACATCGGACCACTCGGATGTTTCAGTCAACGAGTGGCAGCCCACGAGGAACGGCACGGGAGAATGCAAGAAGTCCAATAGTCCGGAAGGCAACAGGGGGATATACGTTGACTGCCACTGGAACGGAGCGAGCAAGAGTAGAAGTGCTGTACATACCGCCGACACCTTCGCTGGGCTGTCGCTCATGATCACAACTTGCTTTTCCAGCAACAAGTAAGCCATAATCTCGACAACCTTGTCCGGTGTCAGAAATCGTAACACAACGCCGATCGACCATCGATCCGAGTGACGTTTAGGAAATTGGTAGCTGAAGTCGAACATCGGAAACCGAGCCGTTGACCAGTGACCTGGATCATTTATCTTGATTCGTCGTGCTCGATGTAAGATCTACAATTCAAAACGTATTACAACAACGAGTCAGTTCAGTATCACCTGCCCACTTTCGCCTCAAAACAACGTACATCAACGGAAGATGATGATAAGCAACGCTTATGTTTTGGTCTTCTAGTATGTGTCGGTGATGATTGTACTGTTGAGGAAGGTCGGCGGAAGCGAAGACGCATCGGCCGATTCCCTTTTTCAAGCAATGTCAGCGTTTGCTCGAAACTCATGGAAGCTACACAGTAAACCATGAATCGTGTGTGAAAAAGAACAATTATTCTAGCGCAAGTATAGCTGCACGTACCCGTTGCGATGCTATCGACTGCCTCGAGAATATCTCCAACTTTTACGCGCTCATATTCAGTGGGCTGAGTTGAATTAATGCTTTTCACCATGGGTTTGTCCGTAAGCCAATTGTTGTCTGCATTGTAGCTGCCAATATCGTCTGTGCTTAGACTTTTTCGAAGTTGACTTGGCCGCTTGCTCAACACCGGTTTCGGCTTGATATCCTCATTGGTGTATGCATTAATGCTTGCGTCTTCGCTGAGAACAACACGCTTTTCCACCGTAGAGACGTTTAACTTCGTTGCAATAGAAGCCATATTGCTTTGTTCACGCGTTTCCGATTCACCTGTCTGTTCTCGCATGCGGGGGTTCTCTTCGTGGTAAATCGTGAATTCTATCGCAAGATCAAGCAGTGGTCTCAATATGATCTCAAACTGTTCGTCCTCTTTTGCTGCGTTTTCTGATTGATCCTCAGAAGCAGCAAATGAAGGTCTGTTTTGCTCCAGCTCGTTTTCGATGATCATTCGTAGTACCTACAACAATCGTCAAGCAGTGGTCTCAATATGATCTCAAACTGTTCGACCTCTTTAGCTGCGTTTTCTGATTGATCCTCAGAAGCAGCGAATGAAGATCTGCTTTGCTCCAGCTCGTTTTCGATGATCATTCGTAGTACCTACAACAATCCGTACACAACATTTACAACCACGTTAGTCATTTGCATGCAAGAGAAAAATCTAACCAACGCACCGCAAAATGAAAGCGATAAAAGGGAAACTTGCTCGTGAAACAGTAGCACATTGGAGCCATCTTGCTCGTCATGGTCATTTGGCTTGCTTTGCTAGAGGGCGAATTTCCACCAAACCAGTTTTGCGTCCAGCTATTGCGTGGACTCCTTGGCGCAGCACCACTTCCCGGTGGGATACTTGCAGCTGTAACTTCTCTCATAATGGCAACACAAAAGCCATATAACACCTCGCCTTTTGCGCCTGTTAGGCGGAAAGTGTATCCCGTCGTTTCCGGAATCTGCTTGATGTGTTTCTGAAGAGGTTCAATTTCTGTGTACCATTTCGATACTGCCACACCTCGAATTGATTGAGCTTGTTCAGGGGTACACATTGTTAGAGGTACACCCCTGGGAAAGCAGAAGTCAGCAACGGATTCATCGGGTGGGTCATTTAATCGCTGGAAAACAAAGCAAACAGATGAACAGCAGCTAAAACAAACAATTCCATGTATGACGTACGTTCGGAAATTCGTAAAGCAGCTTTGGTTTCCAGAAGCCAGCAAGTCCCGACGGCTGGTGTTGTCGGTCTGTTTCACTGAGGGCCATTCCCGTCACGAAAAAGCGTTCAAAAATGTGTTCTTTCTTGAGATGCATGGAGAACATGATTGAACGCGCCACATTTTGCAGCTTGTTCGGATGAGTTCTTGAATGCCACAGATCGCGAGATGACGGTTTAGCATGCATGATACGGTACATAAGGTGCTGTTGCTGAGAGTGATCACTGTCAATACCGTTCTTCCCGTCCATTAACCGTTGCGATGCCCCACCAAAAGCCTCCATAGCAGATCCAGTAGTCGACGATCTACTCATACGTGAAGGAGTCGCAGTTGCATTTAAATGGTACATCAACGACTGCCGATCTCGCAGCTCCAACGCCAGTGACGGGTTAAATGGTTCGTTCCGGGCCGTTTTCGCAGGTTTTCCATCCTCACTCTCCGCCACTTCAGATTCGTTTCTCGTCGCCTCAACAAGTGGAGGTGGCGCTCCTGGCTCCTCCCCATCCTCTCCATCTTCACTTGAATCGTCGTCAAAGTCGAACGAGGACAACGTCGGACTCAGCAAATTTGCTGTGTTGTCTTGACTGCGTAATAAACAATTAAGCAGTACTTAAATAAAATGCTCACTTTGCAGCATTATGGTCAATTTACCTTAAGAAAGATGGCATCTCCCCAGCTTCAGCACCAGGAAAACTGCCCAGTCCAATGGGGTGACGCTCCGTGCGCACTACGAGGTCCAGAAGGTCCCTCGCTGTCTTCTGCCGTCGCCGTTTCTCTACCAAATACTTCTCCTTCCACCTCTGCGCTTCGTACTGCGCCAATGCCAACTCATTCTTAGCAACAACAGCAGCAGCAACCTCAGCAATAGTCACATACATATAGGAAGGAGTCTACGCACCTGCAGCTGCTCGAATTTCTCCTGCCAGGCGTCGCCCGCTGCGCTCTCCATGCTGAAGCGAGAGCTCATGAGACTCGTCCGGTGGATACTTTAGTATGACGGTTAGTATGAGCTCCCCATCTGATTCTGATCCCTTCCTAGGGCACTGGACTGAGCGTAAACTCGAGAACTTCAACGTTATAGCAAATAGCAAATATATGAAGCAGCCTCGGCTACTAACTGAATAATCAAAATCACTACTACATAATGGCACAACCGCCGTCGCTCGCCTTGTGTTCGGCTCGACTGGCGTCTTCCATCTCCGTGTCTTCGTCAGGAGCCGCAACACCACCAGCCTTCACATTCTGCTCCATCTAAACAAGCAAAGCCACACTGTCAATACGAAGTACATCCCACTGCCAACAAAACATCAGCACCAACGTACCAGCTCCTTCGTGAACAGGAACGAGCTGCCAACTGAGAAGTTGTCGCCGTTGTCGTACTGCATCAGGTACATGTCGTTGGCCAGCTGCTTCAGAACAACTCCGCGCACAAACTGCGTGCAATTCTCACCCACAGCGATCTTCGAGTACAAGACGGACCCCACAGCAAACTCGTGGCGCGGTTTGCTCTGCACCTGGGCAGGTGAAGCAACAGACGTAGTATCAGTGATCCCTGTGCTTTGCGCTGGACCAAAGACGCGGTCTTGCTCAACTTGTTGAGAACTGGACGAGTTACCAATCTCGTTCGGAGCCACAATGGCTGAAATCGCCGTGCGGTACGGCGTCACGGTATCAGTGTTCCCTGTGCTTTGCGCTGGACCAAAGCCGCGGTCTTGCTCAACTTGTTGAGAACTGGACGAGTTACCAACCTCGTTCGGAGCCACAATGGCTGAAATCGCCGTGCGGTACGGCGTCACTGAGTCGGCGTAGCTGTTTGTAAATACTGGAACTGTAAACGCTGGGATGACCTGTTCATCCAGGGCGTTTGGGGTCACGAATCGTGGAGAAATAGGTTTTTGCACTGCAAGTTGCACAGGTGGCTGAGCTTTTGGCGATTCCACTGCCACGACACCTCCCGCTGCAGTCTCAATGGTTGCCACAAATTTCTTCATAACGTCCTGCATTGGACCGCTGAGCTCCAACCATAACGCTTTGAACTCGCGAATTAGCACTAGGCGAACCGATTCCGACAGGATCGGTTGCTTTTCTTCCCACAGCTCCTGTTGACCTGCGGCAATCTCCATAATTTCTTGCATCGAGCTCTGCGTTACACCTAGGAACTCACGAATACGCCGCTCGATGTCACCTTTTTTAATTGGTGCCGAATCCCCAAAGTATTCATTGTGGGCTTTTAGGGCTTTCTCCTGTTCTTGTAATTCTTCTTTGGCCTTCACCTGCCTAACCGAGTGAAATTCATAGTATTGGCACAACGCGCGCGTGAGCATTGGGATAAAATTTCCCAATGCCGCAGTAGCACGGGTCTCTGAAGCCGTGCGTGCTTCCTCCAGCTTCTTGGATGAGCTTGTCAATGCTTCTTCACGTCGCTCACGTACTTTGCGGAACAGTATAGTGAGGTTCTTGTGGAACGCCAAGGCATGCTCTGCGACCTTTAGAGCGGACGCAGCCTCATCAACGCGTCGCTCGCTGTCGCTACGTGCGCTCCACAATGCCTGTATCTCAACGTCGTCCTTTTTCCAGACCTCGACAACTGACTGCAACTTTGCAGATGCCTCCGACTCGCCTGCATCAATTAATTCTTTGTGGCGCTTGCGCACGAATTCCACAATCTGCAGCGACCGCGTTTCCTTCGTCTGCTTGGCTTCCAGCAACGTGCGTTCAGCCTCCTTCATTTCACGTGTGCATTTGTCCATCAATCTAGCCAACTTCTGGCTCACAGCTTCCAGTATCTCTTCCGCCTCTTTCTTCTCTTTGCCGTTCGAATCATTTGACTTGGAAAACCAGCTAAGGCGATCCATGTACGCCTTGCAGGCAGCAGACAACGTCTCAATGGCACTCTTGGCAGTAGTAGCACGAGCAAACGCGCTCATTTCAGCTTCCTGGCTCTCAGCTTGCGCAATAGCTGCCACATCATCATCTTTCTTGGCCAGCACATCATCCTTCGGCGAATACGCCACCGAGTCGTCAGCATCAGG
>NBNE01000218.1:0-31089 GCA_002215365.1 Phytophthora megakarya
GAGTTAACTAAATGTTGAATATTGAAGCGACAACACAGCTAATGAAACCACCGTAAAAAGGGCTCTGAACCGTTGAGAGAAGCTTCGGAGCCAATGCCAACGTTAGGTTTCTCAGCGTGTCTGTAAAGCAGAGGTCCGAAAATTCAATACGAGATCCCCAGTTCTGACCGCGTGGCGTAAGAGGAGGAGCTGTTAACGGCCAAGTCCAAGGCCGTGGAAGAGAGGTGGACAAGTGTGCGGTGTGTGTTGCGCTGCATATCAAAAACTCGGGGCCTTTCGCTTTCGGTTAAACACATTCAGACAGGAACCTGCCGAGCTCGGGCCAAAGTCCCGCTCAGACAGTGTATTCTCGGATCACCCAAGACCAAAAGCAGTCACTGTGGCACTCAAACTTCTGGAACCAAAACGTAACTGTAGCACAAAAGGATCAACAAGGGGATTCAGAAGAAAGATTGCACAAGCCACTCCCAGACCTTTGCGGGTCTAAGAATTCGCGACTTTGGAGGAGCGGTGTTCCGACCGGTCATACCTGTGTATAATACCACATTATACAGTCGTGTAGCTTTGTGGTAGGCGAGTCATTATGCAACTAGTCGTATCTCAACTCTATCCTGGACGCCCGAACCCGTACAGCGGATGGATCTGAACTCGCACCTAGATACGGCCACAGTATGTCTACTTCGAAATACTTTGCTAAAAAGCAAATGTGAATACCTGGGTGGTTCACACGCTGTAGATGATGGAGCCGGCCGCCAGCTTGATCTCACGTCATACGCGTAATATGTTTGTGGGACGAATTCGGGATCAATTATAGAAACGGAAAACACGAACTAGCTCCTAAACGTTTGCTCTGCTCCACTTGTTCTTGCTGGACATTTGATCAGCCTGACTTCATCGCTTAAAAGATAGCACGTCCAGCGCCACCCCAAGCAAAGATTATCCGTCTTCTACACGAGCAAACACGAAATTTGCGTCAAAACGCTGTACTATTTCAGCAAGAGTCAAGTGGTCCAAGTCCCAGCTCTCCATTGTCTTGAACCCAGCAAACATCTGGCTAGAATCTCGAATCTTCATCGCTCGATCCATGCAGTTAGGACATTACAATTTCAACGCCAATACCGTGATTTAGGCTGAGAATATCTAGTCGCTATTAGGAGTGAATTACAGCTGGTGGATCAGTGATGTAAAAACCAGTTTAAATTATGGGTGGGTATTTACAACGGCAGTGTTTTGGAATATGGGTTGTAATTCTTCGTACTTAATTAGTAGATTCGTATTTTAGTGAGTGAATAATGGTCATGAGTGGGTGGAACGACTGCCATTACCCAAATAACCCAAACCACCTATTTACAACGCTGTGCATGATGGACGAGTGTGACTGTAAAACCACAGCTTGTAGTCCACAAGAGAAGACGTGAAGACGCTGTAGTTCTCCCGTTGGAGCACCCGAAGGCTCCTAACTATGTCGATGTCCATGTACAGGCGTAAATCCACAAGAGAAGACGTGAAGACGATGTAATTCTCCCGTTGGAGCACCCAAAGGCTCCTAACTATGGCGATGTCCATGTACAGGCGTAAGCACCGTTCGAAGGACAAAAAAAGATTCGAGGTGGCGTCTCTTAGATGATATTGCCAAGATGCTGGTGCTGTGTCTGTTCCTGTTGCTTCTTGGACGTCACACAGTCTTCGCTATCGACGCTGCTGTCTCTGCGTCATGGAACAACGCGACTGTAAGCGCGTCTCCGGCGCTTGAGCTTGTGCTCACAACTGGGGACAACCCGTTGCTTCCAGCCGACGCACTGCTCCA
The DNA here is from genome assembly GCA_002215365.1 of Phytophthora megakarya. NCBI lineage: Eukaryota > Oomycota > Peronosporomycetes > Peronosporales > Peronosporaceae > Phytophthora > Phytophthora megakarya. Next base: position 1,808 of record NBNE01000218.1, read on the forward strand.
GATTCAACTGGATTCGCACTTTACAGTCGCTTCGAGCGCTGATGTCGATGACCAAGTGCTAGCAGAGACACTGGACGGCACCTGGAGCTTCTCAGTGGATACAAACACCAATACATTCGCTATTCAACGCAGTGGAGATGGAACTGTCGTGAATTCTGGAACCCCGATACAATTCAAGTTGTCAGGCGTCATAAATCCTAGTCGTGCTGGTACTATTGAAATGGGGACAATGGAAATACCTGGTGCTGGAGCTTCATCGACGCAGACATTGCAGCTGCAGAGCATGGAGGTCGAGCCGGGAATCCTTTGGAATGCCGAAGTGAGATTCTCGAACTTGCTTAGCGGTCGTCGTGCTTCGTTGGAGATTAAGTTGACACTGGCACATGTGCTGCCGAACGATGGAGCTATTGGAGTGTATCTGCCGTACATGTATGGAGCGTTGAATGTGGTTATGTCGAGTGTGGTTGGACTGGATGGTGCTTTTTCGCTTTCAACCAAAAGTAATGTGATTTGGATCAAGCGCACTGCTGGTTCAGGAACGGACAGTGCAGCTATGCAAGACGTCGTTGTTGAGCTGGATGGGATCAATCATCCGCTGCTGGAAGGACCTATAGGACCTTACGTGCAGCTACAAACCCTAGATGCAGTGAGCCGCATCATCGATCAGACGTATGTGGACACGTCAGACAGTTTGCTTGCGAAGGCGCGTGTTTTGTTGAGCAGTTCGAGTGTTCGAGTGGCTGAAGGTGATCTCGCTGGAGCGCACTACACAGTGTCATTGAGTGCACCACCTTACAATGGCACTGTCCTAGCACTCTCGATTGGAGATTCTACCAGCGCAGCGAAGGTGACTCTTGATCCACAATCTGTCATATTTACTGCATCTAATTGGTCTACTCTGACTACCATTACTGTGGTTGTGCCGAACGACAACATTGTAAGCGGAACATCTACCGAGGAGAGTGTCGTGGCAATTACCCATTCTATCGTTTACGACGACACCTTTGCGGCGGCAAATGATGTAAGCGTGCACATCAGCGAGAACGATTTTCCCGCCGTTCAAATCTCAGACCGTTTTCTAGCAGTTGTGGAAGGACTTCGCAATGACAGCTACCAGATCTCTCTGCTATCGCAACCTAGCAGCGATGTGGTTGTTGATATGACACCCTATCACGCATTTATTGAGGCATTCCCGGATCAAGTGGTATTCACAGCAAGTACGTGGAACATCCCGAAGATTGTCAACGTGGTGGCGTCGACCACCACATCAACTGTACGAACAACGAGTAGCATATTGCACCAGCTTTCGTCGGCAGATATCAACTACAACAACAACGAGATTTTCCCCCAGAACAACGTGTTGGTGTATTACGAGCCTCTTGAAATGGAATCTTGCGTGGAGCCATGTCGTGCAGGATGGTTCCCACTCGTTAACATTTCAACGGGCGATTCGCAATGTGTTGGTTGCCCACTCGGTAATTTTTGTGCGGGGTCTTGCGCGCCAGCAGTGCCGTGCCTAGAAGGCACATCATCCAACGTGGAATTTGCTGTCGGTGTTGAAGCTTGTCAGGCTTGTCCGAATGGGACGTATGCACACATTAAAGGATTATCAACATGTCTAGTATGCCCAGCAGGTGCATCTTGCAGCGATGCAACGACTAGTCCGCAGCCTTGTTCTACAGGCTCGTATTCAGTTGTGGGCGAGACGCAATGCCACGACTGTCAAGCAGGGACTTACAACAATGAGACATTCCAGTCTTCCTGTTTACCTTGTCCTGAAGGAAATTACTGCGCCAAAGGATCAGTTAATCCTGTTTCATGCGCACAAGGACTTTACTCGGTGAACTCTGGTGCTTCACCCTGTGGAGAATGCCCCGCTGGTTTTGCGTGTTCTGATCCGACAATCGGACCAGTTGCATGTCCCACTGGTTCGTATTCTCTATCGGGTAGTTTGACATGCTCTACATGTCCTAGTGGAAATTCCTGTTTGTCTGTCGGCCAAGCCCCACAGCCATGTGGTACAGGATACTACAGTGCTCAAGGATCAACATCATGCAAGCCATGCCGTCGCGGATACTCATGTAATAGCTCTACGACATCAGAACCTGTTGCATGCACACTGGGTACCTACACCAGTATCGAAGGAGAGGTGTCGTGTCATACATGCCCAGCTGGCCACAGTTGTGTCGACGTAACTCAATCACCAGTTCTTTGCCAGCTTGGCAGCTACAGTTTGGAGGTATGAGTGTTGAGATCAAATGTTGTGACGTCATGAACTAATTGCTTTTCTTTCTGTCCAGGGTGATCACGAATGCTATGCGTGTCTAGCGGGCAAGTATTGCCCCAGTCAGTACAACGCTTCATTAACTTGTGCAGCAGGTACTTATTCTCTTGGAAATGCCACGATATGTACTCCGTGTGGAATCGGAGTAACATGCTTAAAGGACACTGCTCCTGTTGCGTGTAGCGCTGGCTACTACTCGATCAGTGCTGCGACCTCGTGTCAACTATGCGATGCAGGGAGTTACTGTCCGTCTCCTTCGTTACCCCCGACAAAATGTGTTCAAGGTACCTATAGTCACAGTGGAGCTGTAACCTGCACTCCCTGTTCGTATGGGTACACCTGCACGGCTTCAGGCGATCCTGTACCGTGTGCACTTGGCCAGACAAGCAATGCAGACCACTCAGCTTGTGTCACATGTCCAAAAGGTTACGAATGCTCGCCATTAAAGGGTGCTTTAGTGGCTTGTTCTGCAGGAAGCTACAGTCTAGATGGCGACGGGCAGTGCACACAGTGTCCAAAAGGTTTCAAGTGCACTACTACAACAGACGTCCCGGTTCAATGCGCCGACGGAACTTACTCCTCAGTTGGCTCAGTAACGTGTTTGGATTGCCCAGCTGGCAAATATTGCCCACAACCAACGTCAGATCCGATTGTGTGCCCTTTGTGGTATTACTCAGAGAAGGGTAGTACGGCTTGTTCGCCGTGTCCGGTTGGGATGGATTGCACGTTGCCGTCTAGCCCACCAGTACCGTGTCGAAATGGCACATACAGTCTTGGTCCCGCTTCCGAATGTTTATCGTGTGCTGCCGGGTCTGCTTGCCCAAATGCAACAACTGCACCAGTGGTGTGTGATCCTGGAAGTTTCAGCGTTCAAGGTCAGACGAAGTGTACTCTGTGTGGTGCTGGATATTATTGTCCACAGTCTGGTCAAGCGGTACAGCTTCCGTGTGTGGCTGGGACGTACGCTGAGCCTGGGGCTATTGCGTGTACGACGTGTTCTGCTGGCATGCAGTGTCCGCTGACGACCCAAGCTATCAAACAAGCTTGCGCACCAGGAACATATTCCTTAGGTGGCCAAGCACAATGCACTTCGTGTTCAATTGGCCACATGTGCCCACAAGTGGATGGAAGTCAGAATGCAGTGTGCGCACCGGGATGGTATTCATCGGGAGGTGCAGTGCAGTGCAAAAGCTGTCCTGCTGGCTACGCTTGTCCTGATCCATCGACGTCTCCACCCATTATTTGCTCCGATGGCTACTACAGCTTGGTCGGTGCCAAGGTTTGCACTGCTTGTCCTGCTGGCTACGCGTGTCCAGATCCTACTACAAAGTTACTCGTACCCTGTGCAAAAGGAACGTACTCGACAGGCGGAGCAAGCTCTTGTACACCCTGTCCTGCAGGCTTTGCTTGCTCTTTTTCAAACAGTTCCAATGTGGAGCTGTGCCAAGCAGGATACTACTCTACGTTGGGCTCTGGATCGTGCGTGGAGTGCCCACGGGGCTACTATTGCGACAAACCGAACGAGATGCCGAAAAACTGCTCGGTCGGCTACTACAGCTTACGCGCGTCTACGAGTTGTCTAGCATGTGAAAGCGGCTATGAGTGTCCACGATCGGACCAGCTACCGCAGCCTTGTCCCGTTGGCTATTATAGTGAAGGAGCAGTAGCAAACTGCCGATCATGTAGCCCCGGATACAAGTGCAGTCTTGCGTCGACAAACCCGACTCCAGAAAAGGATGCTTGTCCGATGGGCGGCTACTGCAACCCACCTACGACGTTTTTCTTGTGCCCTGCAGGTACTTACGGAAACGTGACTGCAGGAGAGGTACGAGAGCAACAACTAAAATAATATCTGGGACGTCAACAGTGCTAACATTATTTGCCAACTTATCTACCCTGTAGAGCATCGATCAAGCATGTGCACCGTGCTCCGAAGGGTACTACTGCGAGATGGGAACGACCCCGCTGACACGGCAGACTTGTCCTGCAGGTTTCTTTTGCCCCGAAGGCACAAAGCGCGCTTCTCAAAACCCCTGTCCAGCTGGAACGTACAATCCGAAGGCAGGACAGAAGAGCGCAGACGCCTGTCAAGTCTGCAGCGCTGGTTCGTATTGTCCGACAGCGAGTTCAGCACTTCAAGCTTGCCCGCAAGGTTTCTATTGCCTGGAAGGAACACGGACTGTGAACCAGTATCCGTGTGCGGCTGGAACGTATGGCCCGCAGACCGGCATGACTAACGGCTTGCAGTGCACTGTGTGCCCGCTTGGAAGCTACTGCCCGCAAGCAAGCAGTTCCCCAACGAGTTGTCCAGCAGGCACATACAATCCCCAGACAGGAGCAGCAGATCTACACGAGTGCCTCGATTGCCCGCCAGGCTGGTCATGTCCTCATGTGGGCCAATTCAACTATGTCGATCGTTGTGCAAAAGGCCACTACTGTCCTGGCGCCACTGTACTCAGCACGGATCACCCGTGCGCTGCTGGGACGTACACGGAGAACATTGATCTAATTCGCTCGCAAGACTGCACCATTTGTCCGCTGCGTCATGCGTGTTTGCAAGGTACTGGTGGTGAAACGCAAACAATGCTGGATTGCGGAGCCGGCTTTTTTTGCCCCAACGGCACAGCGTATGCCAAGCAGTTCCCATGTCTACCAGGAACGTGGAGTTCAAGCACATCGTTGTCAACAGCGGAGGAGTGTGATATCTGCCCGAAAGGAAAATATTGCCAAGGAGGGAAGTCGTTCATTGATGGAAACTGTGCGCCCGGCCATTATTGTCCGCTGAAAACCTACTCTAGCACTCAATTCCCGTGTCCGAGTGGCACATACACGGCCAATACGTGGTTGTTTGATCCCAGTCAGTGCGACGACTGCCCTCCTGGTTTTTACTGCCCAGCAGGGTCCGTCGCTCCGATCGCATGCAAAGCTGGAAGCTACACTTCCGTCAACAACACAAAGACTGTAGGCCCAGCAGATGCTTGGCCAGCGTGCATTACTTGTCCAGCGGGTTCCTACTGTGTCGAAGCTTCTGTGACTCCCAAACCCTGTGGTAAGGGAGCGTTTTCTACGAGTGGTTCTAAATCTTGTTCGCCGTGTGAGGCTGGTTACTTCTGCAACAGTGAGACGACGAGTGCAGCAAATATGAGGTCCAATGCAGTGGGTTGGGCGGCTCCCGGAGCTCTTTATGGCACTTGTTACAACGGCACATACTGTCCACCGGCAACGGACAGTGAACCAGCACTAGAAACAGATGCGTGTCCGGCGGCGTACTTTTGCCCAACTGCCACTCCAGCACCGATCATTTGCCCCGCTGGCACGTACAGCAACCTCACAGGCCAAGACAGTATGAGCGACTGCACACCCACTCCAGCGGGCTACTTCAGTCTTGCAGGTGCTTTAGCGCCTACAGGCGTGTGTTCTGCAGGTTTTTATTGCCCACTGCGCTCAACCTCTCAAACTCAAGTGCCGTGTCCTGCGCGATACTATCTCAATCGAACCAAGGGTCAAAGCGAAGAGGATTGTGCGCTGTGTGTGTCGGGTTCGTACTGCCCCATCGCAACGGCCTACCCGATCACTTGTCCAGCTGGCTACTACTGTCGCACAGGCATTTCAAGTCCAGAGCCTTGCCCGATAGGAACATACGCGAACGCCACAGGTTTACGAACAGTGGATGATTGTCTCCAGTGCTCTCCTGGAATGTACTGTGACGCGACGGCGCTCACGGTACCTCGAGGTCTGTGTGATCCCGGCTATTACTGTAGCATTGGTGCATACACGTCGGCTCCGATGAACTATGAGTCCACTCTCTTTGGCGTGACCAACCGACACACCGGCGATCAGTGTCCACAAGGTGCCTACTGTCCATTGGGTTCGTCGGTGCCGACATTGTGTCCACCAGGGACGTACAATAACTTCACAGGACTGGAATCCGTGGGACAATGTGTTTCGTGTTCTCCTGGCCAATTTTGCGAGACGCCGGGGCTACTTTTGCCGACAGCTAGTTGTCATCCTGGCTATTACTGCATTGGCGGCGCAGCAGTTCCAACACAAATGGAGACGCCTGCTGGATTTTTCTCGCTCGCCGGTGCCACCGCACCATCACCCTGCTCACCAGGATCATTTAATCTCTATCCAGCTCAAGACAAATGTGTGGTCTGCCCTGCTGGTTTCTACTGCGGTGTACCAGGCACCATTACGCCTATAACTTGCTCAAGTGGAAGCTATTGTCCAGAAGGTACCAGTTTACCAGTGAAATGCTTACCTGGATTTTTCGCGGACGTGCAAGGTCTAGTGAAAATTGAGCAGTGCGAACCATGTCCCAGTGGTCTGTATTGTGATTCTTACGGTCTTTCAGCGCCAAGTGGACCATGCTTGGCTGGGTTTGTATGTTTGGGAGCTTCGCCAGTTGCCAATCCTATAAACCAAACGTTCGGTGATGTGTGCCCGGTGGCTAGCTATTGTCCTGAAGGTACTGGAAGCGCTATACCGTGTCCATTAGGTTCGTTTCGCGCTGGAACAGGAGGCACTAGTCTGGACTCATGCTCTCTTTGTCCCGGAGGCAAACACTGTAGTGCTACAGGCTTGACTGCACCGTCGGGGTCGTGTAGTGCCGGCTATTACTGCATTTCAAATGCTTCAACGCCGACACCCACGGACGGTGTGACTGGGGCGATCTGCTGGAAAGGGTTTTACTGCCCGGAGGCGAGTTCTTCTCCGTTAAAGTGTGATGCTGGTACGTACGCAGCAACAAAGGGCCAAGCTGTGTGCGACGTTTGTCCTATGGGGTTCTATTGTGACGGTGTGGCAACGAGCACGTACGCTGATTGTACCGTGGGCCACTACTGTCCTCCAGCCACTGCAGAGGTTCCCATTCCGTGTCCAATTGGGACCTTTAGCAGCGCCATTCGCCTTACGAACGTAACGGAGTGCCAGAATTGCACGCCTGGGTCGTTTTGCGGTAGCTTGGGTTTGGTTCAGCCAACAGCGTTGTGTGCGGCTGGAAGCTACTGCCCTCCCCGATCCGAGACCGCATTTGGCAAAACTGGTGAGAACGAGACACACGTATGTCCTGCGGGTGCTTATTGCGCTGAAGGAACATATCTGCCTACCCCATGCCCAGAAGGCACCTACTCGAACGATACAGGGCTCGTGAAAGCAGGGGATTGTGTGTTCTGTGACGAAGGCTCGTACTGCACTGGTACGGGGTTAGTGAAACCCACAGGCTTGTGTGATGACGGCTACTATTGCAAACGAAACAATACGCGATCGAATCCTTCAACTGGAGTGGTGACGAGTGTGGATAGCACAAATTCGACATTACGCTTTGGTGGCCAAATATGTCCATACGGCTCATATTGCCCACAAGGTTCTGTTAGTCCACTCCTGTGCCCCGAAGGATCGTATTCCAACACCTCGGGTTCGCCTGCATGTCTTCCGTGCCCAGCCTCGTACTTTTGCCCGCTTGGTTCCAGTGATTATCTGAAAAACGAGTGTGTGCGCGGCTATTATTGCCCGGAAAGCACACAAAGAGCGACTCAATTCCCGTGTTTACCCGGATCGTTTGGTAACCGGACTGGACTACAAGATCGCTCGCAGTGCACCCCGGCACCAGGAGGTACATTTATCGATGGATACGCTGCTGTGAAGCCGACTGGAAACTGTCGTAGCGGGTTTTACTGTTCCGGTGGATCTGCTACGGGCACTCCGGCTGAAACTACAGCAACCGGTGGACCGTGTCTCTCAGGTACTAATTGCCCCGAAGGTTCTGCAATCCCAATAGTCTGCGATGCTGGAGCGTATTGCAATTCGTCAAATACAGATGCAGCCCTCCCCTGCAATGAGGGGTTTTACTGTGTACAAGGATCTTACACTGCTTCTCCAACGGGGCAAAACAACTCGCTCGGAATCATTGGCGATATTTGTACGCGTGGTCACTACTGTCTAAGGGGTACGAGCAATCCCATTCCGTGTCTCCCAGGCACGTATTCTAACACGACGCAGAATGCAAATGCAAGCTATTGTCTCCCATGCACTCCAGGTTTCATCTGCAGCACTTCAGGAATCACTGTACCACACGAAAAATGCCCGGGTGGGTTTATTTGTACAGGCGGCGAGAGTACAGCGACACGACTATGCCCGAAAGGATTTGAATGTGAAGAAGGATCGTTCGAGCCGCGCCTATGTCCTGCAGGCACTTATGCTGATGAAATGGGGCTAGCTACTTGCAAGTTGTGCCCTGAACGATACTATTGCAAGGCCGGCAGCGTTACGCCTGTGGAATGCCCTCGAGGTTTCTATTGCCCAGTGCAAACACCATCGGCAACGATGTATCCATGTCTAGCAGGATCATTTGGGGAAAAATCAGCACTTGCAAGTTCAAAGGAATGTGCGCAATGCCCACAAGGAAGGTTTTGCTCAGGGTTACCACCAACAAACACGACGTCAGGTGCCTGCGCACCTGGCTACTATTGCGTTGGGAATGCGACTACAGCTCAGCCTACTGATGGAGTCACCGGAGGTTTGTGTGCTGGAGGGCACGTTTGTTTCGGAGGAGCGTCGGTACCTGACCCGATTGATGGAATTACTGGTCGAATATGCGATCCTGGTTACTATTGCGAAGAAGGATCATTCAGCCAGGTCCGTTGTTCAAAGGGGACTTACAACAGTGTCGAAAAACAAAGTTCATGCGTCACTTGTCCTGCAGGCGGCTATTGCGACACGAATTCGACAACACCTACGCCATGTCCTCTTCGCTACTACTGCTCGGAAGGCATTGAAAATCCTGTGCTGTGTCCCAATGGTACATACGGGCATGATGTGGGGCTCACGGATGCGACTGAATGCGCCCCCTGTCCTGCTGGTAGCTTCTGCGTCACGGGGAATATTACGAATTCGTGCGCTGCCGGATATTTCTGCAGACTACGAAATGATCATCCAGATCCAATGACAGCAATTACGAACGGCACATCGGGTGGTAATCCGACGTGGAGAACAGAGCTCGGAGGCCCTTGTCCTAAAGGCTTCTACTGTCCTTCAGGAGTATTGGATCCGATACCATGTCCCACGAACACGTCACGTGATGAGACGCTCGGACGTTCGCTTAGTGACTGCAGCTCATGCCCTGCAGGGATGAACTGCAAGGACGGCACGAATACTGTTCCTTGCTCGGCTGGATTTTATTGCCCACTTAACATCAGCGAAGTTCCTTGTCCATCTGGCACATTTAACAGTGCCGAAGGAAAAGAGAAACCGGAGGACTGCCTTTCGTGTATTGCCGGGAAATTGTGCAACCAAACAGGAATGATGAATCTTGCAAACTACGACTGTCCTCGAGGCCACTATTGTGGTAATGGTTCCTCTGAGGCTTCACCCTGTTTAGCCGGGAGTTATCGTGATGTTAGCGGTGCGAAAAGTTCAGATGACTGTGCATTGTGTATTGGAGGATCGTATTGCGATGTGGGTGCAACCCAACCTACAGTGTGCAATGCTACCACGTACTGCGCTGTCGGCTCCGGTTCGCCGACGATGTGTCCTGGCGGCAGCTACTGCCCATATAACACTACGACGCCAATACCGTGTCCTGAAGGCTATTACTGCGCACCTGCGGTTAGCTCGCCGTCAATCTGTACGGTTGGCCATTACTGTCCAAATGCAACAGCGGCGCAGATTCCTTGTCCTCTGGGGTACATCGGTCGTACTACCCCATTAGACGGATTGTACACGTCATTGTATTCCTCCTGTGAAGCGTGTCCTCCTGGGACTTTTGGCATTGATGCCAATCGAACTCACTGCGATGTATGTTTGGATGGCTACGTTTGTCTCGGAGCGACGAACTCTAGTCACCCGGTCAGCCGCGAAATTGACAGAGGTTATCCCTGTCCTCCAGGAAGTTATTGTCCCGCCGCTAGTGCATCAGAGATTGCGTGTCCGAGTGGCACGTACCAACCAAACAGCCAAGCTTCGAACGAATCCGCGTGTCTGCCATGCCCAAAGAATTCGTATCAAAATACAATGGGGCAGGCGAGTTGTTTACCGTGCTCTACTAGTGCATTTTCTGGAACTGGAGCGACCAAATGCACATGCGTTGGTAGCCACCGCGCTTTCCAAATGACAGATGGATATTGCCTATGTCAACCTGGTTACGAATTCTACGACCAAGACATGATTTTGCGCAGTGATGAAGATGGAGATGTGGATTGCCAACCGGTCGTGTATGACCGCTGTAGCAGTGGTCAGGTTCGTACTGACGGCGGTACGTGCGTGTCTGCAAGTGGAAAAGCTTGCGACGCTAGCTGCAACAACGGTACTGGCACCTACGTAGCAAGTCTTGGCGTCTGTCAGTGTGACGAGCAACCTGACGTGGATACGATCTGCAACAAGACATGTCGTGGTACAGCAACACAAATTCAAGTTAATAGTACTACAGGTGAATTGCAGCTCTACGATCCTGTCACTGGGGACGTCTCGACATTATCGGACGATAGTACCACTGGTCTTGTCTCCAAAGTGTCTTGTACTTCTGGAAGTGAGTGCCAGCTCCATTCTATCGCAGTAGCCACGACTGGGTTTTCAGGTTCCTATGAAGTGCCACTGCTTTTCTCAGAAGGAGCTTCGAGTCGACGGCGATTGGCCACTGCGTCAATATCGCCTTCTATCGCGAACCCAATGGTGTGCTTGTCGGTTGGAGGCGGCTTGCTTTTTGATTTGTCTGTTCCACGTTCGTATCCGATTTACCTAAAAGACTCCATGCTCAACACCAACCCGAATTTTGACTATGGAGCCTTCCGCGCACTTGCTACAAAGGTGAACTCCAATTCCAGCACGGTGTCGGCGTTCGCCTTTTCCTTCACGGAGCCAGGAACCTATGTATTTGGGAACTCACTCAACGCAGCAGCCCAGACAATCGTTGTGGTGATGAAAGCAGGTACTAGTTGCCCTACCGAAGCACCTATTGTACCACTGAACGAGAAGAACTTGATCACCGTCAGTGCCAAGCGCCGAACGGATGACATTATCTTGGCACCAGATTGGGGGCTCATCATCGGGCTTCTTGGGGGCCTCTTTGGTGTGGTTGTCGCTGTCATTGCTGGTTTGTACTACTTCCGAACCAAGAGCTGGACTAATACCGCAGTGAAAAGCATTGCATATCGGGCCAAGAGCAAGCAGGTGAGTCTGACTGCTCTGCACTCGAAAGGTACCGTGGCTGTAACTGATACTCCTGTCGGTGGAGGAGAAGTATCTGGAGTTCTGATTGCGACTGAGCCAACTTCTACGGGGATAAAGCAGCTCCAACTTGGTGACCAAGAACCACCAAAAGTAACAGCAATGGAGTACCAGGCAGATTTAGGGCGTTGGGATGAAGAAGACCTGGACCTACGGGAACTTGTTGACCGACTTCAGTTCCACCATGAGGCTGTGACGAAGAGCTTTGAAGATCAGAAGGGAGACGTGAAGCAGTTGATGAAGCATTTGCAGGCTGAAGCAGTCGAACTCAAGCGACTGTTTGTGAACGCTTTGGTAAATTCCGACGTAATGTCCTCGTCACCCGATAAAGATGACACTACTACCGTGACAAAGACAGAAATGACGACAGCTTCTGAAACTCTTCCAGTAAGCAGTTTAAGTGGACGTCCGCGATCACGAACCGTTGCCGGCAGGGAGAGATTTTTGCTGGAAAACCTTGAACGTGACCTGAAGGATCGAGAACAGTTTGAACAGAAGAAAACAGCCATGCTGGGTAGTGTGACGGCTAGTCTTCGTGAGATGGAAGAATGGAGTGCACAATTGGCTGACCTAACAGGCGCGATAGTACAGGAAATTGCTTCGGCAGTTGATGACAGTCCACCCGAACGCACCAGTACGAGAGATGAATCGAGCGATGAATCTTGCTTTGAACGTACACGTATGGTGATAGACGACCTAAAGACCTTGCTAGCATCCGATCCGATAACTCAAACTTCTTCTTCTCTTATCCATCTTGCAGAAGCTGAGAAGAGTCGACGAGAAGTCGGGAATTTTGTGCTCGAAGCATCCCAACGATATTTTACTCCTCATAAAGCAGACTCGTTAGATCCAAACAGCGCAATTTCAAAGCTACTGGAATTGCATGACGATGTCGAAAAGTCTCAAAACAAGGAAGACGAGGCATTGCTCGGATCAATGACTTCCCTTAAAAAGTTTGGATCTGCCCTCCCCCAAGTACTCGCTGCCCTTGATGATCTCGAGACCAACTTTCGTCGCGAATTAGATGCCGTTCGTGAGGAGCAGAACCCAGTCAAAGAACGGGCTGTTCATGCACAGATGCAAAGTCGTCTTAGCAAGCTATTGAAGGAAGTTGCGGCTGGAGCCAAAAAGGTTCATGAAAAGATGGAAAAGGAAGCTCCACACTCCATAAAACTCCAACGCAGAGCTCAAGATGCAGAAGTTAAACTAGATGAAGCAGTGAACCGTGCGAAAGAGGAATGGGGTCTTGCCGATAAGGAGCAACAAGGCCATGATGGCACTGTGTCACGGGTAAAAGAAGCTAAAGATGCTCGAGTTGTCGTTCAGCTGGCGTCTTCTCAATCTACAGAGGATCAGAATGCATCCAAACTTCGCGACGACACTCTTTTTCAGATCAAGGATCTACTTATCGGGATTACTGGACTACTCCGGACAAATAGTGTGTCTTCGATGACTGCACCTCAACAATTGGCCACAGTAAGAACGAAACAAGCACCTCCAGCGGTAGTAGCCTCACAAGTGGCAGAAACGAAGTGGAAAGTTGAGGACGAAACGAAACAAAGTACTGCTGACTACGCATCTGCACTTGAAGCGAGCTTCCCGCAGCTTTCAACAGCAGAGAAGGAGCGTTTGCTCGACGACTTCGCTTCGGACATGCAGAAGATTCAATCGTCAATAAGCGTGGAGACAACACGCACCCAGGCAGAGGTAGCAGCAAAACAAGCAGCAACTGAAATTCTTCGTGACGCACAAAAAAACAACATCCAGCGTCGTGAGCAGGAAGATGCCGAATTTCTGCGTGCACAACACGATGAAGAAGAGCAGTCCCTTGAGTCCCAATTTCGTAAAGAAGAACTCGCAATTGAGCAAGAGTATCTCAAAGAGCTCTCAAGTCTGGAAATGGAGTTTGGAAGTGGTAGTGGGAATGAAGGTGATGGTGACTTCGCTGAGCCACCTGGAGACATGTATGATGGGTTCTACAACGATGTTGTAGGCGATGAAAGCGTCCTCGTAGAGCCAACGAAAGATGAATACACAGCAGCGGAAGTAGAGGACTCCACGCTTGGCATGACAGTAGACGACAATGCTGACATCATTGCACAGCTCAACGATGTGTATTCTCAGGCTTGGAACGATCGCACCAGAATTCTTGCAATGGAAGAAGCACTGAAGAAGGAGCAACTCAATGAGCGCCTTCGTCGAAAGAAGAAAACTCAAAAGAGCGCTGATGATGAACTTGAAACTAGAATACCAGAACGTGAATTGCAGGATTTGATACTGGAGTCTGCAGATCGAAAGGAAGCTGTTCTTGAAGATGTTGTCAAGCAGCAAGATGACATGGACGCACTTCTTCAAGAAGCAGTAAACAAGGCGGTTGGTCACCTTCAACAGCAAGTGACTGACTGTCAAGTTCGTAGTGCCAAGGGTGAGAGCGTAGACCAGAACAGATCACAGCAACCTGTTGCTCAGATAGCAGCAGCAGCGAGACAAGTGGCCGAAGCAGATAAAGCTGCAGCTGAAGCCGTCATCACAAATGCTGAAACGGAGCTTCACAAATTACAGGATGAGTACAATCACGACTTCATAATTTTGAGAGAAGATATCGACAACGAGCGACAGCGACTCGAAAGCAAAATGCGCGATGCTTTATCGGCTAAGCGCCGTCGCCGTGCAATAGCGCATAAAGAACAGGGAGATCACAAAGGGTTTGCCGAGGCCGATGAAAGCGACAATGAAGAAGAGGAGATAGCGGCTCAACTGGAAAAATTCACCGAGAACGCAATCGAGAAATTACGAGGCAAACATTTCCAGCTGCAGCAAGATGTGGAGGCAAAGAAGACTGAAGCAGTAATCGCTGTGGCAGTCGCAGATGCTCGGTTAGCTTATCTGAATGAAGTGAGAAACGATGCAGAAGATCATTTAGGTATTTCAAATGTTATGGATCGTGCCGAGACACCACGTAGCCGGTTTCAAGTGACAGAAGAGTTTCTTCAAGCTCTTGCGAACCAAATTCCTGCGCAAATTGAGCAACAGACCCAAGAAGCATTCAACAAGTTGCACGCCGATTACGTGTTGGCATGCGCTGAGCGTAGACGAGAAATCGAAGCTGAAGTGGCCGCTCGTAGAGCAAAGCTGGTAAAAAAAATGAATCGTCGACATGAGAAGGAAAGTGAGACGGCTGAACACAAGGCGCGACCAGAGTCAGGTGATGAAGAGCAAGCGCCTCTGGCCAAAATCGATGAAGAACTGAAGACGGCAATAGCAGTACTCGATGAAAATGAGAAACTGGTGGGAAAGGCTCTAGCAAAAGACTTGGCCTCCATGATGCACAAAACTGGAAAGGAGATTGAAGGGAAGATTCGTCATTGTCAACAGCAGTATGAGGTAGCATCAAATCTACTAAAACCAGGGGATGGCGTGGGAGCACAACAGTTAGCAAATGCTGTGATGAATATGCTTGACACATTAGAAGACGAAGCTTCGCGGAGGGAAAATAGTACGGCACAAACCCGAGAGGCGACGGAACGAGAGATTGAGCGCTTAAGAGAGGAAAGCTCCAATGCTTTAGCAGTTCTGACTCAGGCGCTAGACGCTGAGAAGTGTCGCCAGGAACAGCGGCTGAAACAGCGTATGATGCAGCGGAGAGAGCAGCAACACAAACAGCTTTCAGTTGATTCCTCTCCAGAAAAAGTAGCCGAAATGAATGCAGCCATTACCAAACAAGAAATGGTGGAGAGAGAGCGCTTAGAAGATCAATTTGAGATTCAGGCACAGCTTGCTATTGATGAGGCGATTAAGAAACAACGGGAGCATGAAGATCTACTGACCCAACAAATTCGCGACGCTTCTGTTGCTGAGGCTGCTGCCATTGCAACCAAAGAGGCTGTTCTGCATGCCCGCAGCGAATATTTAAACACTGGGAACAATAGCGATGGAGATTTGACAGGTTTAATGAAGCTGTGGACGACTCGACAGCGTCGTCAACCTTCAGCAGAATCAGATACAAGCATGATCGTACGAAAGCGAAGTGTAGTATCGCGCTTAGCCGCTCTTGCGGTACCAACAACTGCTCTCGAGAATATCGGTGGCAGTGCTATCAGAGATAACGTTGTGGCAGATACTATGGCTGCAGAGATGGAGCACCATATTAAGACATTAAGCGCGAATCACCTCCGCGCATGGCAACAACGGCACAAGGAGTTACAGGAAGACGAAGCACGACGAAAGACAGAACTAGAGAATCGTTTACGCCGAAAACGAGATGCGAAGTTTCTTGTCACTAGTGGTGACAAAACCCCACATCATACTCTTGCCAATAGTAAGGATGACGAGGAAGAAGAACAACTTCGCCAACAGCTGGAGACTACCGCAATTGAGAGGAGATTTGCACTGGAGGCTGAAATTGACACTGATCTCGAGCTACTCGCTGCAGCTATTCAGACAGCAGGCGGGCAATGCAGAACTGACATTGAGGCACAACTTGCAGCTTGTCACTTCGATTTTGAGACTGAGACCGCCACATTGCGTGATGCTCTCCGAGTTCAACGACAAGCGCAGCAAGAAGCGCTCCACCAACGACTACAGCAGAAGCGTCGTGAAAAGCTCCAGGTGCTTGAAAAGATAGGGAAGGGCTCTGATCCTAATGCACTAAAAGCTTTGGACGATTCTGTAAAGGATGAGGAAACAATTCAGTTGCGCACCATTGCTGAAAACGAAACCCAGCAACTTTCTGCGCTACATGAGCGAGTTCGTGGTAAGGTCGACGCAGCATTTGCTGAAGTAGATTGTAATGCCAAACTCCACAATGACGCCATTAACGCAACATTGGCTGCGAGGGAAGAGGAGCTTGAAAATATTTACCGAGACCATGAGGAAGGTAGACGTGCGCTTCGTGAATCCTTGGGGGTAGAACACCGCAGACAACAAGATAAACTTCTAGAACGGATGGCAAGACGGCGAGCGGAACGGTTAGCGGAGCTGAAGCTAGAGCACCCGAATGATTTGTCTGAGGAAATAGTACAGCGAGCGATGGTAGACCTCAACAAGGAGCATGAAATGGAACGTTTGCGCCTTGAAGACGCAGTCAACGAGCAAACTACCCAGGCACTACAAGATTTGGACGATAAAATGCAAGCCAAGGAGAGAATTCTGCAGACCGAAGCACGTCATCTACGCACAGAGGCAGAAGCTACCCAAGCAGCACGCGAAGCGTTGGCTGCGGTGCATTGTGCTGAAGCTGACAGGGTCACTCGCGAATTTTACGAATGCTTGGGTGATGATACAGATGTGGAGAGGTTAAAGGCCCACGATCGTCGTCGCAGAATTGAAGATAGACTTGCTGCAAAGCGTGCGAAGAATGCAAAACCATCTTTATCACGTATATTGACGGGGCCTCAGGGATTTCCTAGACATGAACAAGACTTGTTTTCTCAAGGTTTAACACCAGACACGCAGTCAGCCGTTGTAGACGACTTGGAAAGTGAGTTACAGAGGCTGCATGACGAACACGACCGCGATTGGAGTGCCTTAAAAACTCGACTTGATGACGAGACTGAGTTGCGCAAGGAACAACTAATGGAAAGACTACAACGCAAGCGTCAATTGTTAAAGAATAACCCGGTTCTATCTCGTAGCGAGAGAGAACAAGCAGAGACTGCTATTGATCGAGAAGAGAGACGAGAATTGTTAGCTATTGATGCGTCCGCTGCATCTGCAGCTCGAGCACTTGCGCTGGCAGTACAACATGCCAAAGAACACACTACAGACACTTTGACGGGAGGTATTGCGACAATCAGTGACGACCTAGACGCTCTATTGGAAGCAACTAGAAAACAACATGATGAGGCACAGCGCAAACTACGTGAGACCCTCGAAATGGAGCGTCATAAACAAGAGCAGCTGCTCCAAGAGAGGCTTCGTCAACGCCGGGTTGCCAGAAGAAATGGAACGGAACCGATGCCGAAGCAAGGCACTGAAGAATCGGAGGAAGCAGAGCTGAAACAAAAGCTGGAAAACCAGCTTTCTGCTCAAGAGAATCAAGCGTGGAGTGTGCTTCATGAGCGTGAAAATGAAGAAATTAACGCCATATTAGATCCATTGGAGGCTGTAATTGGACAGCGCCTACATGATACAGAGCTTGCAGAACGAAAAGCGCATGAAGAACTCGAACGTCTTGAAGAGGAACGTGATAAACACTTTGCGCAGCTGCGTGAGAGCCTGGAGGCGGACAAAACGCGACAACAGCTTGCATTGCACGATAAACTGCGTCGGAAACGTGATCAACAGCGAGCGGTTGGTATTGACATCGCCGACGAGGACGCATTCAAGGAAGAACAAATAGCAATGGATGCATTGGACACTGCATTCGAAGCAAATCTGGCGAGCGCGGAGGCAGAGGTGCTGGAATCTCATCGTGACAAAGAAATTGAGCTGCTAGCGCAGGTGTGCGCTTTGTCTGCGAATAGATCAGATTCGAAGCAAATCTGGCGATCGCGGTGGCAGAGGTGCTGGAATCTCATCGTGACAAGGAAATTGAGCTGCTAGCGCAGGTGTGCGCTTTGTCTGCGAATAGATCAGCAGAGGAGGCTGCTCTAACACTGCTAGACGCTACCCGTCTAGAAGCTGAACGTGTGAAAACTGAATATGAACGTGCACTAGCTTCAAGAATACAGGATTCGACGACAGCGCTTGCCATTAGGCGAGGAGAAATGACCAAACGCTTGGTCGAACGTAAGCAAATGCGGCGGCAACGCATAGAACAACAAATATCTCGAGACAGTGGTGTTGCTCCGAATAGGATTTCGATAATCGAAGCGGAGAATGACGGATCTGTGGATCGAGAAATTGCAAATGTGCAGGCCGCTCATGATCGCGGTGTGAATTCAAGAAGAGAGCAGCTAGATGCGGAAACGGCAGCGCGAAAAGCTGCACTAGCGGCTCGACTAGAACACAAGCGACGAACTGCCGCCATGAGTGGAGAAAATGGCGATGCTGGAAAACTTGAGAGTGTTCTGCCAGCAGAGATAGAACAGGCTTTGTTACGTGAAGAACAACAAGAATTAGCAGCTATAGAGCGAGATCGGACAGCGAAGGAAAGAGAAATGGAAGCTGAGGTAGCGCGTGAGAAGGAACAGTTTGCGAAAACCATGCGTGAAGCCGATGAACGCGGTGCTGCAGATGTTGAGCAGCAGTTGGCTGCATGCAAATTGGCCCATGAAGCAGAGTCAATTAGACTAGAGGAGGTACTGCGTGCCGAGCGTGCACGACAGGAGTTGGCGCTTAAGCAGAGATTGGCAGCAAGAAAGCAGCGGCGTAACATTGATGGTGGTGGTATCAGTAATGAAATGAACGACACCGCTATCGAAGAAGACATTCACACAATACATGCCGAGTTGGAAGAACAAGAGCAATCTGCACGACAGCAATTAGCAGATCGACAACAGCAGGAGCTGGCAGATGTGGCGCGTAAACTGGAGCACGACACTCAAGCACAGCGCCAGGCAGCATTCGACTTACAAGCTGCAGCCGAGCGTGAACTCAAGCGACTGGAGGAAGAGCATGCACGCGAACGGCGGGCTTTACAAGAAGCACTTCTAGCAGACCAGAAAAAGCGTGAGTCACAACTTCGGGAGAAGTTGGCCAAGAAAAGAGCTGCTCGTCAAGTAAAGGGATCAGAGAGTAAGCTAGAGGAAGAATCTACAGCTGAAGACGACGTAGCAATGACTGCACTTCAGGAAGAAATTATGCAAAATCAGGCCGTTGCATTGGCCCAAGAACGCGAGAGACAAGAAGCTGCGATACATTCGGCTGCTATGGACCTACAACAAGCTGCAGCTGTGGCGGCTAAAGCTGCTGCAGCTTCGCGTCAGGCTCAAGAAGAGGCCGCCCGTGTAACCGCAGACTATGACGAACACCGTGGTGACATCCAGAAGCATGATGCAGCGGAGATGATACAGTCTAAGCGTAAACTCGCTGATCGGCTAGCAGAAAAGAAACGCATGCAGCAGCTTAAACAACTAGCAGAAAAACAGAAGAAGGACAGTGCCGATGATGCTAAAACCTTAGAGGAAGAAGCTGAGCGCTTGCGACTCGAAGCACACATCGAAGCCCAGCTGCAAGCTTGTCGTGAATCTCATGACGCCGAAGCTGCCAAGCTACGTGAGTCTTTACAAGCTGAACGAGAACGTCAGGAGCGCGTGTTGCAGGAACGGATAGCTCGCCGAAAGGAGAACCGAGTCTTGATGGAGGCGCAAGCGTCTGCTAAGATCGATATAAAGACTGCTGAAGAGGCTGAACGAAAGCAGCAGCAAGAAGAAGAGGCCGCATTAGCTGCTACGTTGGCTGCACAAGAGCAAGAAGCATGGGAAACAATGCAGCATAAGCAGGACGAAGACCTTCGTGTACTTCAGGAGCGAAAACAACAACAAGAGCGCGAACGTGCAGAGCATCAAAAACATTTAGCTCAACTGGAGTTGAATCGTCTACAGGAAGAGCATGAACGAGAGCTGCGAGCATTGACTGCGTCTCTGGCTCAAGAGCAGGCTAGACAGGAAGAAAAGTTACAACAGCGTATTGCTCAACGTCGTGCACGAAAACAACGTCAAGACGAGGAAGCTGCAATTAACAGTGCTAACGCTCAGCAGAGTGCTGCTGATGCTGAAGAAGCAGCTCGACTTGCTGCTGAACGGGAAAAGGCTGAAGCTTTGGCTCAGGCACAAGCGCAAGCTGATGCAGAAGCGGAGGAGAAGGAGCGACAGGAAATAGCTGCGCTCTTGGCACAAAAACTGGAGGAGGAACGTGCTCGACAGAGACGTGAAACAGAGGAGCTTGAGGCGAAGCTGGCTCGAGAAGCTCAAGAGCAAGCAGCGAAACATGCAGAGGCCGTAGCGTTGCAGCTTCATCAACAAGCTATTGAGACAGCTGACAAGATGGCTCGAGAGTTCGACACAAATTTGCGCGAGCTGAGAGAGACGCATAGTACTGATGGCGCTGCACAAAAGGCACGACTGGAGTCTCGAATTGCTGCCAAGAAAGCTCGAAAACTGCGTGAGTTGGAAGAGAAGCGAGAGTTGGAGCGTCAACGTTTGCATACTAGACAACAACAAGAAGCAGAAGAAGCAGCCAATGCTGAAAAGGAGCGTGAAGCAGCTCTAGCAGAGGCTACACGGCAAGCAGCGATTCCTGTTGTTGAAGAGGCGCCACCAGCATCAATTGCTGCACTGTCACCAGCTGAGGAAAGAGCTGGCTCTATGATTCGAGCAGCTCGACAACAACATGGTGATGTGAAGGCAATTCAGCAGCTCTTTACGTATGGCCTCGTGCCAACCAAGTTGTCTTTACTTGGAGCTGTGGAGTTGGTTGTTGGTGCCCGACACGAACGTGAATTAACGAAACAGCTTGCCGAGCTTACAACACAGATCATTAAGAACGTACAGCTCGCTCTACAAGCCGTGACCATGCAGAAAGCTGCTCAGAAAGCACAGGTATTACAGGAAATCTCGAGGCGTGATATTGAACAAAGCGAACAAGAGATGAAGGATGAAACTGATCACTTACTAGGTCAGATCGACTCGGAATTTGTTGACAAGATGCGAGAAGCTGAGCGTAACGCCACAGAAGAAAACGAGGCGATCAAATATGAAGCGGAAAAACGTATCAAAGTACAGCAAATGCGCGAGATATCTTACTTGCTGGCATATTTTGATGCACAACACACCGCAGCGCTGGCTAATGGGAATGTGGTTACCCCACAAGTACATCCCATTCCACAACAGCAGACACAACAGCCGACGATGACTGAGGCTCAGCGTGAGGCTGAAGATCTCGTTGCCGAACTTCGAGCCAGGTTGGAGCTCGAGGCTGAGGAGCGTCGTCGTGATCTTGAGAAAGAAAAGATTTTAGAGCTGGAACGTCTCTCACAGGAAGAACGGGATCAGTTAGAACAAGTGGACGCACGATTTGCAGCGTCACTAGCTGAAGAACGAGCTGCCATGAATCAAATGTTAAGCTCAAGAATTCAGTCGCTGTCTGGAAAACCAAAACAACGCGAAATAGCAGAGCGTGAACAGACAACACAGCTCCACCGTTTGACACTAATGCTTGAAGGTCGCGGACAGCAACAAAAAGCTCGTGTGCGAGCTCGAATTGAACAGCGGAAGGCGTTGACAGAAGACGAGTTCCGTCGCAAAGCACAGATCATCAATGCAGTTATGAACCAGCGACTTATCGAAGAGAAGGCTGGGCTTCGGCAGAAACAGGAGCTTCTCAAACATTCACCGGAAAAGTCAAATCCACGAGACCAAGAACCTCATGATCAAAGCACAGACACGTCTCACGCTATGATGCCAGTTGAGTTGGTCAAACGCCTAGAAGACATGCTAGAAGAGCGTCTAGCGAAGATGGAAGCTTTGGTGGCAGATTTCAAGCACAGCGACCAGGAAGTTCCACCACAAGAAGCAACTTCAGTGGAAGCGCTCAACACTAATGAAGACAACGACAGCACAGTCGATTATCGCCTCGCCGTTGCAGAAGCTGTAGCAGCAGGATGTCGCTACGAGAAAAGGCCAATCACGGATAAACAGTCGTTCTTGGCTTCGTCAAGTTTCGGAGTGCTGGATGCTAGCGTAGTGGATGTACAGAAGCTTGTACGTGCCTCTGCCGACCAGCTCGATGATCGGACACGCGTGCGTCGCGAATTTGCAGAGCTATTGCTGCAAAGTGTTTCGACGAAAGCCGAAGTTGCGACTGAACTGGTTGTAGTAGAAAATTTTGGGCGTGGTAACAATGGTGGCACGAGCTATGCGAGCTTTATATCGAAGGAGGGCCATCACAATGGCAAGGACACACTTTATCTATCGCGCGTTGCGCTACAAAACCTGTCTACGGGACAACTAGCAATAGTGATATTGCACGCGTTGGCACAAGGCCATACACACACAAGCGATTTGACCGAGCCGCAGTTCATCTCACACCTGTATGCTCTTCTGGTGCGCTGTTACCAAGGGTTATTCACTCACGTTCAACACCAGCAGAGAACTGCATCGACTGCAGCAGTCCCACATGCTCCAGGTGCATCAAGGAGTACTCTCAGTGGAGCTACAGAGACGCAACACAGTGCCGATAAAGTTAGCAGTGGACAGTGGCAGTCACGCTTGTTGGAGGTGGAAGGCTTTTTGACGCGTATGGAAAACCAGAAGGCAGTCTCGCCGTCGCAATTTGCTATGCAGAAGGCAAAAAGTAGTCGATTGAGCATGGTATCAGCAGTGGCAGTCACGCTTGTTGGAGGTGGAAGGCTTTTTGACACGTATGGAAAACCGGAAGGCCGTCTCGCCGTCACAATTTGCTATGCAGAAGGCAAAAAGTAGTCGATTGAGCATGGTATCAAAGCGAGAAGGAAATACAGCAGAGTCATCGTCGAGTTTGTCGCGACAAGGTCAAGCCCAGATTCTACAGGAGAAGCTTGACATCGCCGAAAAGCTGTATTTACAGGTGCTTCGTCAGCATGAGCAGCAAACACAAACTGTCGAGTACTGGCAGGATCTCTTAGCTGAACAGCGTGATGATGAGTACGAAGACGATGCATTTGATGAAGAAGATGAAGGAGATGAAGGCAGCAACAAGAAGGATGTGGACACTGAGCGACAGCGACAACGCGAAGGACGAGCTCAAGAAGCGCAAGGAGAACTGGATCGAGCCACACAAATGCTGGATACGACTCGCAAAGAGAGAGATGAACTGTTCGCACACTGTCAACAGCTTCGAGACCAGCTGAACGAACTGCGTGGTAGCCGAGCTGGAGCATAGTACCTGACTACGTATGGGAAACCAGCTTCGTTGGCAAACAAAATGCTGGCGTTGGTTGGTTCCTCCAAACCCGAATGTAGGGGCATTTTTGGAGTTGATGAGCGTCAGACGGTGATTGAGTTGGCGAGATAAGTGGCACGATGTCAACACGCCAACTAATGCTAACCGCCTGGAAATGTGTCGAGAGCAAGGGTATGTAGCCATTTCACCTAGAAACACGGATAGAATCGCTCGATTTGGTTTCCGTTGACGATCAGTGTCTTCTGCTTATAATTTCTCTTCTAACTTCAGTGTTTGTTGCTCTTGTTGCAAAAGCTCGCAACAAACGATTTGCAACTTCCACTTCAACATGTCAACGGTGGCACGAATGTCGTTCGTCTTTCGCGCAACATCTGGTAACGGATTGGTGGCGCGAACTGTGTCCTGCACAGTTCGCGCCACCAGCTGACAGTCGGACCTATCGGCCTCGGTGACAGCAGTCAATCTTCCGGTTTCGTACACACTGTGATCAAGCTGGCCGACTAAGACTTCGGAGCAAGACGCGCCTCGTTCAGCAAGGGAACTCGCATACCGCCGTCCGTTGCACTCTAGGTAGATTCTCCTTCATCTCTTCTACCTCCCGGGACTTTATACACCGCGACAAAACGACGGGGAGCCGCCGCTTCTGCCGCTTTTCGAGGCCGTGGCCCGACCGAAACGTCCCCCTCTAACGCCGCGTTCCCCCTCGTACAGGCCCCTTTCCGCCCCCAGTATGGACTCCAAGGTCTGGCAACGCGCTGCCGCTGACCTGAACCCCCCGGGCGTCCCCAACTCCTTCCGTCACGCCAAGAACCAGCAGAACATTGCCAGTGTCTTGTTGCGCCGCGAGTTCGGGGGCTCTAGACGCCAGAAAACGGTGCGAGCCATTGGAGAAGACAAGGAAGAGAACTTCTGGGCCGAGAGCGAAAGCGCCTCCAAGGTGCGGACAGGAGGAGACTGTAGAGAAGACAATACTTACAGTTCTTTTTGTGCAACAGCACCAGAGTCGCTACTTTGAGCTGCCACAGACGACCAAGTCCACCATCTCCATTGCCATCAGTCCGGACGGGTGTGTACTTGAAGGGGGTGGAGAAATCATTACTGATTTAATTGCTGCTTCTTCGCAGGAAAACGTTTGCTTCGACACACGGAGACCACACGGTCAAGATCATTTGCATTGAAACAGGGAAAGTTATTCAGGTACCCAGAGGATTCGTGTTGTGGTTTGGAAGTTGCGGTATAGAACGCTGATGAATGGTCTTTGGTGATGTAGACGCTGGTGGGACACCCTCGAACCCCTTGGAGTGTGAAGTTTCATCCTACAGACCCACGCTACGTGGCCTCGGGCTGTCTAGGATTTCAAGTTCGGTACGGAGTGCGAGATCAAGTGATACAAAAGCTGCATTTCTAAGGGTACTGCTTGTAGATTTTGGGATATTGAGACTGGTCGATGTCTCTACGTTTCCACCCTTCGTCACGCGATCATCTCAATTTCCTTCCATCCCTCCGGAGATATCTTAGCTATTGCGAGTGGAACGTGTGTGTACACGTGGGACTACCAGGTAAGCCAACGTTTCTGAAGTACTGTTAGAGCGTACAATCTGACATTCCTACTTCTATTTCCTAGCACACGTGTCCGCGCATTGCAATGTTCAGCTACCAAACCTTACGATCAGTCACGTTCTTGCCGGATCCGTCGAAGATCATGGTTGGAGAAGCTAATGAACGTTATGTGGTACGTCATTTCGTTGCCTTCCTCTGCACATCGTCAATAACGTTAGTTGCTGATTGTATTTTGCCTCTTGGTAGAGACCTCAAGGCCAAGCTCCGCCTTCTGATCTTACTGTCACATTGACTATGTGGGATTTCGATCCGTCATGGGCACTGTCGCCAGAACCACTACTGACGAAGAAGGCAATGAACAACAGTCGCGTAATTCTTTCGCACGCGCTAATTTACAACGACGGTGGCTTCGACATTTCGCGTTGTGGGCGATACTTGGCTATATGTGCAGATTTTTCCCTGCGGCAAGCCGAGAAGGAAGTGGAAATGGAGGCAGAAAACGAAGCTACTACAGATTTGGAGACTATTCTATCCTCAGTACCAGCAACACAAGAAACAACTGGTGGTGGTGCTACGAGTCCTAGTGACGATGTCAACGACGTGTCCGTATCAAACCCACAAGCCACAGCATCGAATGAGAGCAGCTCTTCAGCAGCACGGACAGCAAGAGGAAATGGTGTAGCCCCGCAGGCGCTACCAGCGACAATGCCATTGTCTCTTCCCATTCATCCACCGCCACCGCGGCTTGTGCCAATTAATGGAATGCACACGGGTGCCCCAAATATGCTAGCAGCTCTACAATCTGCTGCTGCAGACTTATCTCTTACAATGGATCAGTACATGAATCAGCAGATACGGCGCGTGAGACCCCGGCTACATCCACCACATAGCATTCAGCGTTATACTGCAGCAATGGAGCCAGCACGGAGCACCGCAGCTCCTGCTGCCGTCCCCCAACAACGATATTCTCAAATTCGGCCGAACATCGCGCTTAGTCGGACACGGTTTACTAGAAACCAGCGCAATCGTCGAGGGCGGTTATCATCAGAGAACCAATCAACCTGGCTAGCTTTGATATCCTTGGACCCTGAGCAGCTTGGTCGTGTCATTCAGACTTGCCATTTAGCAGAGACTGCAGCAGGTGGCGTTACTTCAGTGAAAATCTCGCCCACATCAGCTTATGTATTGCTTGGTTACGGTGTACGAGATCGCATACAACGGTAAGCAACCGAGTGTTACGCTTCTGTCTGGTACTAGTATTAATTTCCTGTTTATTTTGTTTGTTAGTGAGACGGAGTTCCCAGTTCATCGGGTAACACGAATATATCGGTGGGAGGATATGGCGCTACTGTCTCATGTGGAAAGCGCGATGGATGATGTAAATATTGCGTTGTTCAGTCCGATTTGCGGTGGCGGCTTCTTGTATGGTACCAAGCAGGGTAAACTACGAGTGTGTAGTACCTTCCGCGGTGATTTCCACGATGAAGACAACTGCAACGTACTTGACGGCCCGCGTCGTTGCCATTACGATCAAAATGTTAACGGTGATGACGATTTGGACGAGGAGGGAGATGAAGATGAAGACGAAGAGGGAGATGAAGAAGATATGGAGAGCGATGATGAAGACGATGAAGCTGACGTTGCAGATAATGAAGAGGAGGACGCGGTTATGGACGAGTAGTACTCCCGAAATGTTTGATAATTCTAATTAGTCATGCAAGCTTGAAATTGTGGAAACGCAGATGGAAAACGCGTTCATGTGATGATACAACCATTATTCATATAGATGTCTGCTGCCCGTCTTCAATTGGTATCACTGCTCGTCGTCGGCAATGCGAGCCTTGTCGGTCCCATGTCCAAATGTTTTCCCTAGGAACATCTCCTTGTCAAAATCACTCCCGACAAACTGGGCCTTGTCGACCTTCCGTGCTCGGTTGATCAGGTCCGCTGTTTCCTGTCGGTGGGCCTTCTGGCTAAGCTCGCTTTCTGCTCCTCCGCATCCCCATACCTCGATGGTATCAGCAATGAACTGTTCACTGGATGACAACCGACCCGGTTCGAACGACAGACACTTCGGGGTGGTGTAGCTGTTCTCGTCCAAATCCTCACTCAGGAACAACCGAAATTTGTCTGTTGACCCTCCCATCCCGAGTCCACGCGGTAGAGCGAACCCCTTCGAATTCAGGTACATGTAGTTTTCATCGGCACCACTCGCCGACACTCGGTAAATGTTAATATCTGGTGCCAATCGGAAAAGAAAGCAACCATTACCCCCGTAGTAGCGGCTTGACTCTTTCCACTCCGTATCACAAAACATGCCAAACACAGCTACAGTAGAAACTCTTTAGCTAGCATCAACAACTAGTGAAAGTCAAAACGAACGCTTACCTCCTTGAGTGTCTCGGATGACCGTCAGTGTTGGTCCCGAGTAGCCTAGAATGTGATAGCTCAAACGGTTGAAACTTAGTCCATCTTGTGCACTCGTATACAGTCGACTGAGCGACGTCTGGAGTGAAGTGGTGACGGTGGATAAGGCTACAAATGCGATCTGCATGAGAACATACACAACCACAACATAGTTAGTATTCATAAGCACCATAAAGGCAAAACGATCAATACCTAGAAAGAATTCCGCCCTTGTGTGACAGTTGAGGCGCCTCAAACGACGGCTTGGTCAGCGAGTTGAAGCTCTTGCGCACCATCCACGACATGAAAATGGTGTAAAGCAGCGGGAACTGAGCTCCAATCCACCGGACAAAGTCGTCACTGGACGCCTGTGTAGATCCTGCAGCTGGCGGCATGGCACTACGAGCGAGGGCCTTCGCCACGTGGGTTACTTGATCCACATCTTCAACTTTGCCTTCAGCCATGACTAAGCAGGCAAACAGCAGTTGACTCATCTCTTGCTCCGTCAAAGTGTTTGCCTGAGCATCAGCTGCAAACAATCGGAACAGCGATCTACTGATCGATTGGGACGACGCTCGAGCACATTGCATCTCTTGCTCCGTCAAAGTGTTTGCGTGAGCATCAACTGCAAACAGTCGGAACAGCGATCTACTGATCGATTGGGACGACGCTCGAGCACATTGAGCCACTGCAGAAGACGACGATGCGTCAGAATTGAGGAACCCTTGAGAACATGGTCTTAGTCTCACCTCCTTGTGCAAAATTCACCATCTGCAGCTTGCCAGGTTTCCCAGATTCTCCACCTTCGCTGGTTGCCAGACACAATTGGTAGAACGCGGCGCCCAAGCGACGAGATGGAGCAGAGAATTCCTCTGCAGCAACAGGAAGCGGCAACTCCAACCATTTCTTCGCAACAACAGACGCACAGATAAATAATTTGCTGTACAGTAGAGATTTTCTGGTAAACTACCTGCAGATTGGCTGCTGCTGCAGCTTCCGACGGAGCCGTCGCGACAGTCTCTTGATACGTCTCCTTCAGACACTCGTACTCCTGCGGAACAAGCACACCCAAACATCAGATACGTGGGTACCATCTACAGACGCAACAACAGCAGATAACAGTCATACCTCGTCGCTGAACGGCCCCTTCCACTCGCTCTCACGGCCGCCGCTGCTTCCTGTGTTGCCCATGCTTTTCTCTTCTTTCTCAGGTGACGCCGTTTGAGATTTGAAATTCACTTAATCCTTAATAATAGTACTTTATCTACTATTTTGAATTGTAGCAGTCCTGCTAAACTCCATAATAATAGTAACGTCTGTTTTAGCCGAAAAACTGAGTTTTGCGGGGTATCTTTTAAGAAATTAATAATTGTCAGTAAAAATATTTTGATGTCTCATGAGCTATTTGCTAACCGAGTGACCTAGTATTTTAGTATTTTTAAACTAGGTCTTAGTATTTTAATACTAGGTCACTCGGTTAGCAAATAGCTCATGAGACAGCAACACATTTTGTATTTACTGACAATTTGATAAGAGATCTCCACTGGTGAGGGTAAAAAAATAATGTTCTCAATCAACATGTTCTCAATCAACAGCAAATTCGCCAGATGTTTACAACCTTGCTGATGTGGCAAATCTAGACGATCCCTCTCCAGTAAAACAGAGGAACGAAACAATTTAATCAGCATGTTGCTAATTTTTAGGATCGATTTACGTATTATGTGGTATCAGTATCGCCTTTTACTGTCGGTAGCTGTTACGGTGGCACCAGGTCATGAATCACGAGCCAGGCAATGTGATTTGCTATGACATCTAGAAGTGGTTAGGCTATGTTGACTGCAAGAAAAGCTATCGTTCACTGTTTCATTTGCATTGAACCGCATAATTTTTCGCTGAACTGGCAATTCCGTGAAGAGTTCAGTCAAGCTATCCATTTCGTGAGACATAAAGCACCATTTGGGAGTCACTATCCACTACGGAATTTACA